>CBVK0100286864.1:0-21968 GCA_900067695.1 Picea abies
GAGCCAGTTGGAATAGGTGGGTGGCCACCAATATCCACCTGGATCAGTGAAAAAAAATACTTAATTTTGTTTGCATGTTAAATGAAATGGAATCTAATATACGGTATGGGAATCATGACTCTGAACCATAAATATGCAAATTGACAATTATAACAAATAAAAAAAAATTCTAAGCTTAAGTAATATTAATTATATAAAACCCCTCGGATGGGGTGCCATGTCACTAGCATGCAGAGCCTAGTATTAAATGAGCCTATCGTTTCCCTCACTCTCATTTTCTCGTAGGGAAGGAAACATTCAAGGCGCTTCAGAGCAGGTTCGATAGCTTCCTCGGGCAAGTTTAATGGCGCCTTCAGTGCACCATGGCTGGTGGATGATGATGGGTATGAGAGGCATGCACAAGATCATTTCATCTCCTGTAGCACCCCTCCACTTCCTTCGGGTATGTTATGGTTCCTCCCACTTGGCTCAACTATTGCATTTTGGCTTTACTCTTGTCATTCTCCTCGCTTTGCAATTTCTCAAGCCGCTTACAGTATGGTTTTTCCTCACCGCCATGCCACAGGAGCATGGTAATCCCAAGAGAGGGCCTTCCTCGTACATCTATGCTTCCAGGAAGTGTCGAATTCGCAGGCTCACCCAGGCGTCTTCGACCTCTCTGATTTGTCGAGATGGGGAGCAAACTATGCCTCTAATTGCCATTGTAGAGGAGGTGATTCCGGAAGAGCCAGTTATTGTTCTGTCGGATTCCCTCCTGTACACAGTACCAGACCCCCATGACCTACCTAGCACCAGTCACTCTATCCCTGTTGCAACATGCGCCTTGGACTGGGCGACTTACATAATTCAGGAAGAGATTTCGTCGACTGACTGCCCAATAGAGCCTCTACCACTCACCTCAACTCTGGACCAGGACTCGCACTCCACTTGCCTCCTCATGCCAGAGCATCTGGAACTCATCTTTGAGCTGCGCAAGGACACATAGGAACAACTTCATATGCATACCTTGCTCAACATCTGACTCGATATTTTGTATGGAGCGCTCTCGAGCTCACAAAGCCAACAATAGTGCCCGACCTGCGCACAACCATATGTATTCAATCCTCATGGTGGAACCCATGCCATCACAGGGTTCACTAGTTCTTTTGATGTTTAGTCCCTTCCTTTTAGTTTTATGCATGTTTTTTGCAAAGACACAGTGGATTTTCCATACTCCTGTTCAGAATTCTCTCTGCATGCTCAGACAGTTCAGACACTACATTCCCCTACCACTTGTTCTGGTTTCCAATTGTTTGGCAGAACAGGTGGTGGTTTTTTTTCATGATACAACTATAACAGAAGGTCGTCATCTGTTCTAGTTTCCACTTGTATGGCAGAACTTGTGGCAGACCTCCAGACATGGCTTCGTTATGTATGATTACAAGAATTAAATCTTTTTATTTAGGAAAAGAAAAATATTAATTATATAAAACTAATTTCCAAGCTTAAGTAATATCAATTATATAAAATTTGGCAATTATAACATATAAATAAATCTTTCCAGGTTTAAATAATATTAAATATATAAAACTTAGCAATTATAACATGATCATTTATACAATATGCAATTAGGTTTTAGTGATTACTTCGAATAGCCCAATATGGAGGAGATGTTCATGTAACATAACACATTAAAATAATAATAAAACATTAAAAATTAAAAATTAATTTTTTAATATAATATATTAATATATTAAAAAATATTTTAATATATTTTATAATACTTTAATATTGATGTGTTAAACCAACATAGATCCATTTATCCCCAAATCTATCAAGCACCAAGAGGGATCAAATCTCTTGGAGGTGAAACTTTTTCTAGAGTGCGAAACTTGAGGAAAGGTTAAGAGTGCAAAACTTGAAGAAAGGTTAAAGGTTTGCACCCTTAAGCTTGATAGATCCGAGGTTAAAATGAATCTATGTTGGTATTGAATATGCACTTGTAATGAAATCTCATATAGATCCAATCTCTAATGCAACTCAATGCTACAGGGGTCAATATTAAAGCCTATATTATATATTTAAATGTACACATGTCAATGGAAGAAATTACACATCTCATTCTCTTTCCTTTTACTTTTACATAAAGCCTACATTGTTTTTTATTTAGTCAATATTATATTATTATTTTTTAAATGGACACATGTCAACTTCATGTTGAGCATGGAAGGAATTACAAATCTCCCCCTAAGTTGTAGAATGTATCAAAATTGTATTCAATTAAAGGTATCAAAGTTATATACAATTAAAAGGTACAAATACTATGTCAAAGAAACAATGTAAAAACTCGCTACCTTCAAAATTTATGTTAAGGATAACAAATGACCAAGATAAATTCCCTTACATTAACAAATAAAAATAGGTTGAACGTGATAACCCCACACATAAATGAATGTCATTTTTACACAAATTCAATTCCTGATATTCATTGTCATAGTAGAAAGTGAATTAAACTGAATTCAATAAAAAGACACCCACACAAAGTATTTTTCTCATGTTAGCAATACAAAGAGGAAACTTAAGGCTTTTCTTGATCAATAGGAAACTTAAGATGGATTTGCTTATGGCCAAAATTTGAGATAAATAAAACAAATATTTGGGATGCCATAGACCCACATACTTTGAAATAGTTTTTCAGCTCTATAGAAGATAAAGATTAGAATTAAAATTAGTTCCAAATAAAGAACACATTTACCAACAAACATAAAAACAATGTTGATACAATGGTCCAAAGAATTATATTAAGTGTTGTTCTATAGACCTCGCTTTCAGAAAGAAATATGAAATAAAACTAACTCCACTAAAGGTTGCCAACAGAACATTTATTGCTGGGTCAAGGATACAAAGAGGCTACATCATGACTACTACTGGATTACGGGAGTACAGAGTTCCTCATTCTTCATAGAAAGTTCCGTTGGTAAACTAGTTCAAGGGTGCTGTAAATAAGTGCCACGAAAATGTCAGGGTTCAATTTATTTCATAATTGATATAGGCACATTGACTTCCAAACGTTTAGTTCAATGGAAACTGGCAAAATAAAATTGTAAACGGGTCCCTTCTCTTAGTACAGGAGATGGGATGTATGCATATTCTCACATATTTTTCGTAATAAATATGAAATATGTAGGCATGCACTCATATGGCAAGTTGTTCAAATTGCCAATTGCATGCTCCAAGTGCCATCTTCACACCGATGCTGGTGAGGGCAGTAGCTTGAAACCAGGCTAGCTGCCATTAGAATCCGAGTGTCCCGGATCCATTTCTTCTCTATCATCCTGCCATTGAATGCAACAAGCAAGCAAATACTCAGCCAATATATCGCTTGCCCGATGTCATTACACCACTCAATGGTTCCCAGTGAGAGGATATTTTTATATTAAAAAAACAGTTTGGATTTCTTTATAATAGACAAATTCATGATGTTGTGGGAACTACACAGAGATCTTTGCTCAATGAAGATGAAGAAAATTCCAACTCTCCTGATGAAAATAGATTTGGACCAGGCCTATGATAAGGCTAGTGGGCTACATATCAAGTTAATGTTGACTTAAAAAGGGATGAGAATCCATGTAGTTAATTGGATAATGGGGGTGTCTCTACCCAACGTCATTCGCAATATTGTTAAATGGCTTAGCATCAAAGTTCTTTTATGTCACAAGGGGACCTCCAAGCAAGGGCCTCTGAGGTCCTCTTTTCTATTTTTACTAGTGGTTGAGGGTTAGAAACATAGGATGATTTCATTATTTAAAAGGGATGGGTACTATTAAGGACATCAAGATGGAGAGTTCACTCTTATTATCCCATCTTCTATTTGTGGACAACATTATTTTGTTTCGATTAGGAACAATAAGAAAAGTATAAAGATGTTCTTGATCTATATAGCAAAGTGATATGGATGTAAGTGAAAGTCCACAACTCCTCAATTCTATTTAAATCTAATTATTACGAATTTAAAGATTGGTATGGTTTTATGAAAAAATCAAAGGTGGGATGACAAACATGTGTTATAGATGGTCATCTAGAGGTTGTAGGTAGACGTTGGTAAAATCAGTTTTGGAGAGGATTCATGTTTATTCAGTACACATTCTTAAATGAATGTTGGAAAAAAATCCAAGGAAAATGCTTTAGTTTTCGAGAGATAGAAAAATGAGAAAAGGAAAGAATACCCCCAATTAAGTAGAAAAAACTCACAAAGCCAAAAGAGGCAAGGGGATGAGACTTAAAACACATCCACCTATTTGGCCAAGCATTAGCAAAGAAAAAGCCTGCAAAATGAAGGTTATGGGAAAAGTGATGGTGGCGAAGTAAATAGCCCTTGGGTCAATGGAGTACAAGATTAGAAGAGAAGAATTTAGAAGAGAATTTATGATTTGGAAAGCTTTAGTGAGTCTTTAGTGGGTCTTTCCACTATTGGGGAAATGGTTGGATTGGATGGTAGGAAAATGAAATAGAAGAGTTGGGAAGGACCCATGGGTGGGTTTTTTTCAAGTAACGTCAAGCTATCATAAACTTAAAATAAATGCCCTTAATAACCTAAGATCTAGCCTAATAGTTAAGAACATGTGTTTCCTCCTTGGAGGTCACAAATTCAAAACTGGAGGGGGGTAGAGTCTATACATGTAGGTCTATTGTGATAAGACTATAAGGGTAGACACCCCTAGGTGGGACACCTCTGCTCTTGCTAAGTCACAAGTTAGCCTAGCAGATGCAGCTAATCCAAAACCGGAGGGGGTAGTGTCTATACATGTAGGCCTATTGTGATAATACTAGAAGGGTAGATGCCCCCATGTGGGACGCCTCGGCTCTTGCTAAGTCACAAGTTATTGGTATATATGGCTTGTGGGCTGTTGGATATACTCTTCAGTTATACCATGGTTAACAAAAAAAAAATCCATAGCCTAGCAGATGCAGCTAAACAAAAGTCTAGTTCTATCTGGAATCAAGGTTGGAAATCCACTAAACAATCAAAACTCAAAGGAGAAAATGTAGAAAAATGACAAAAATGCATTTCCAACCGTAAACACAATGTCATTAGACTCTAGGATGAAATCATTTGATCAAAGAATAAAGATTTTGGGAACTATCCGATGAAGCTAGGATGGAGGAGGATATAAAAGGAGAAAAAAAAAGCTGGTGGAAGCCTATATGGATGTTGAATGATGCTTTAAAACTGGATTTTCTTTACAAGCATTATCTAACAAAGTACTTACCTGGGACAATTGTATGAAAAAGACATGGCAAGGCCCAGCTAAATATATTTTGTGTAGAAACAATAATAAATCTATAGATCATCTATCAGTGCATTTTCCTTGTACAAAAAAATTTGATGCAAGGCGCCAAAGCTGCCGAAGGCAAAGGAAAGTGTAAGGAAGTATATTTCCAATTGCTTTGAAGGAAGGTATAAAGATAAAACAGTATGACAAGCCACTGCCATGCACTATAAAGTGAGATTTGCTTATGAAAGAATTGTGTACCCAGAGATAGTAAAGTTGGCTTGAACTCTAAAATGTCTAGATTTAGATAAATCTTAAACTTTGAGATATTTTGATGGAACATGTCAAAAATTTGTGGCACAGGAGATATGCTATTCTTAAAAGAAAATCATATAATTTCTTTTAAATCCGTTATGGAGCAAGGGAACAAATAACAAGGCTGAATTGTATGGGGACATGCTATTCTTAAAAGAAAATCATATAATTTCTTTTAAATCCGTTATGGAGCAAGGAACAAATAACAAGGCTGAATTGTATGATCTATGCCTGCTCAAAATTGCATCAGAAAGAGGTATTCACAATCTTCACAATCTTGGGGATTCCAAGCTCAATATTCACTTGGGAAAAAAGGAAAAATAAGATGGAAAACTATTGCTCATCCTCATCATGAATGGATTTGAAGGGGTAAAATTTGTAAATAGTATCTTCCACCATTTGCAGATAAGCTCTTTAAAGAGGCTCTACTTCTACAAGAGGGTTTGTTATATGAAACTGAATCAAACGAGGAAAGACTTCTCCGAGAAAAAGTTCAGCCCTGTATTCATTATCAACTGAAATGAGGGAAAATCCTGCATGTATGAAGTTATGAATTCTTTTAACTGAATCAAATGAAGGACTTCTCCCAAAAAAGGTTCAGCCCCCTGTATTCATTATCAGGGGAAATGATGAAAATCCTGCATGTACGATGAAGTTATGAATGAAAACCCTGAATGTATAATGAAGTTATGAATGAGGAAAATCCTGCATGTATGATGAAGTTATGAATTCTGAAGCTGGTTCTAGGCTGGTCAGTTCTCTTTGTTGTTTTTAGGTCTGGCACTTTAAGCCATCAACCACTGGATCACTGTAATATCAAATATATATAGGCTGTCATTTCATTTGGTTTTTATTTTGTTGATGCTGAATACACCTAATTATATAAATTTCGATAGGACTTCTCCCAAAAAAGGTTCAGCCCCCTGTCTTCATCATCAGGGGAAATGAGGAAAATCCTGCATGTACGATGAAGTTATGAATGAAAACCCTGAATGTATAATGAAGTTATGAACGAGGAAAATCCTGCATGTATGATGAAGTTATGAATTCTGAAGCTGGTTCTAGGCTGGTCAGTTCTCTTTGGATGAAGTTATGAATTCTGAAGCTGGTTCTAGGCTGGTCAGTTCTCTTTGCTGTTTCTAGGCCTGGCACTTTAAGCCATCAACCACTAGATCACTGTACCCACTGGATCACTGTAATATCAAATATATATAGGCTGTCAGTTCATTTGGTTTTTATTTTTGTTGATGCTGAATACACCTAATTATATAAATTTTGATTTCTCCTTCAAATATCAAATATCAAATTTTCTTTGAATAAAAACCTATAGAAAAAATATGTAGTTTATCCAAATTCATAATTTCTTACCATGTCGCTAGACTATTCGTAGTGATTTCCGATTAGTTTTCAACTAAACAGCATAGAATGTAATTGAACGTATGTTCCTAACAACATAGAATGTAATTGAACGTATGTTCCTAACAACTTGGCTAAATATCAGATTAGTATTCAACTAGAAAAAATATGTAGTTTATCCAAATTCATAATTTCTTACCATCTCGCTAGATTATTCATAGTGATTTCCGATTAGTTTTCAACCAAACAGCATAGAATGTAATTGAACGTATGTTCCTAACTACTTGTTGGCTAAATATCAGATTAGTTTTCAACTAAATAGCATAGGATGTAATTGAACGTATGTTCCTAACTACTTGTCGGCTAAATATCCTAAACTAATTGATTAGCGCAGTTATATGGTAAAACAATGTAAACGCCAAAAATATCCTTGATTAGCGCAGTTATATGGTAAAACAATGTAAACGCCAAAAATATCCTTGAGTGATGAATTCCTAAATTAATGGCCGGTTAAATATCCTAAACTAATTGATTAGCGCAGCCAAAAATATCCATGAGTGATGAATTGCTAAATTAATGGCCATGAGAGGAAAATATGCAAACTGAAATATCCCTAGCATAGGCACATATTAGCATAGATCCATCTTAACCTCTCGTCATATTAGCATAGATCCAGAGATGGATTACAAAAATCCATGTGCAAACCTCTTACTACTTAAAAGATCCTACTTAATATGAATCTATGCTAGTTCTTTTTACTGTTCTTCCTACTTAATATGAATCTATGCTAGTTCTTTTTACTATTCTTCCTACTTAATATGAATCTATGCTAGTTCTTTTTACTGTTCTTTCTTTTAAAAAGACATTGGAATCTAAATTTATTAGCATTACACACATGAAGCTACACATCTCTTCCTCCCCCAAATTTTAAGAAGAGGAGAGCACCTCGCTTCTCTCAATGCAACCAACCAAATAAAATATTTTAACAAGGACTGGCCAAAAAATGAAATCGCTAGAGCAGTCAATTGCTTGAGAAATTACATGCCCTTCCAAAATGAAGGGAAAATACATCTCCATTTTACAGGAAATTAAGTCCTGCGTGAATCTGGTCAGGCTAAGTCTCATACAGAAAGAGTGAGACCTGCAGTCCATTGTAATTCATGATCTGCAGATATGCAAGACAAAGAATTCGATGCTTGTTTCGTCGTGTCGTGAGATCTGCAGGATAAAGAATTCACTACTTGCAGTCTTTGTTCAAGTGGGCACAGAGCATCAACTCCGCTATAATGTAAACAACCGTAGAGTAGTGCCACAGAAAAATTCAACGGCTACAATGAATTCTTACGGTAATGCCACTGCATAACAATTTGCAGTATACCTGTTTTTCAAGCCACATAACAGTGCACAGGCAACCATACAAGTGGCAAAGAGGCATACATGAATCTGAACATTGAGCATATCAAAGACTGGATGTACATGAACTTGCAGAAGGACCTCCCCTGGTCTGCCGGGTGTTATAGGAATTGCAACTTTGACACTTGTGGGCAACAATGTGAAAATTGACTTGAGAGTTTACTCCACAGTCATTGCATAGGATCCAAACCTGCTCAGAAGACCGATGAGAAAGGATGAGGCATTTTCTCTCACGCTACTAATGGGCTTTAAAATGTGCCTACAAATCATACCAAATGAACATCAAGCATCTTACCATTTTGTTCTGGTAAGCTTCAGGCATTGGTGTGACAGCAATCTACATGACGAAAGAAAGTTATCAGATTCCACTCAAGAAACTTAAAAAAGCAATTGCCTTTAAACGAAAGCAAGTTTCCAATTTGACTCATCAAAATTAGCAAAAACATATATAATTAAATTATTAATAAGCTATTCTCTATAGAACCCATTGCAAGATGACTTCAAGATGTTCATCTTGTTATCTACCGCAATGATATAACAACAAAAAAACAGCTACCTCTTGGTCAAGTTTCTCCCACAGTTTGGACATATCACAAACAGATTTAGAGCACACTGGACAAGCAAATCTGCAAAAGACAAACAAACATGTTAGAATGGCAAGACATTTAAAATAAAATTAAAGCTGCGCCAAGCCGTGACCACAGATCACCGGAGAACGTACCATCAATGGGCATATCGGTGCAAGCATATTAGTGTTGTGTAAAAGTATAGATAGATAGACTGGCAACAAGTATAATCCGAAATTATAAAAGACTGGAAAATCTCAAGAGGTTGTGAGCCATGGCGCAAAACAGGCCACATATGAAACTTACTGAAGATGCTCGTGCATCTCTTTTAAGCAATGCATGTGAATAGTGTGACCACAAGGCAGTACACTGATGCTCTTTCTAGAGTCGAACAAATACTGCAGAGGAGTCAACGGACGAAGGTTCAGATTTCCGAATAACTTCTGTCTAGATTAAGCTTTAAAAAGAAAACTAGAATTACAACACTATTCAGATAAGTGTGACCTACCTCAAAGCACACAGGACAGTTGTGGTGCATTGCTTTTTCCACGCAAGGGTGGCAATCCTTCAAGAGGATAGAGTAGCAACATCCTTGAAAAAGATACATGGATAAATAAATTATTCTCGCACTAGAATGAATCAGAGGGGAAAGAAGTGGTGATAATTTGAGCAGTTATAAAGAACATACCACATTTATAACAGTGGAAGAAATTATCCTTGCCGTCGGTTCTGAAAACCAGCACAACTAGCTAAAGTCAACCGCAAGAAATACATCTAAATACAATTCACGGTAGTATGAAGATTACTTTTCAGGAGAGCAAGGGATATCAAATGCAAAAGAGAAAAGCATACCTGCAAATACCACATCCATCACAGTGGTATTGCTGTCTTGAATCCTGGAAAACCAAAATAGCAAGTGCAATTAGCACCAAAAGCATATATATCCAATTCCATCTTTTCATAATTTTGCTGAGAATTTCAAATCAGACAAGTTATTATTTCCTTTCTCTTGCATTTGACACTCTTATATGAAACCTTTTTGGTTGAACATGGTATGAACTAGTAAACTCTTTGTTTCTATGAACCAGGACTATTAAACCTGAAAAGGCATCAGGAACGTACATCATCATCAAAGAAATTGCATTTTTCACAAAAGTACTTTCCCATACAAACACCACAAGTAACGCAGGTTTGCTGAACCTGCATAACCACAAAAATCATAATCATTTGTAAAATAACCCAAATAAGTATTGGAGGCTTTGCCTCTAAGTTTTATGCACGTAACCAAAGTAAACAAGGGTCAGTTCTTACATCTTGTTCAGTTCTACAAAGTGAACAGATAACCTGCAAACACAAAAGTATAACTATAAATAACAAGAGCAATATACTAATTAAGCAAGTTAGCTGAGATTTACTAGAAAATTGGTCATTTGTTTTTTGAAAAGCATAAAAGTTAAACCTATACATCTTTCAAACCTACCTTCCTAAAATATTATGATGTTACACCCTATAAAATCTTTGCTAATTACAAGCAACACATATGGTTCCCGAGCATTAAGAAAAGCATCATAATGAATAACATGACTGGAAAACAAGATAGAACGTTACCTTTCGAACTTCATGGCGAGGTACATCATGTCTGTCAAGTGGATCGACGTCCATTGAATTCTGTTCAGATATGAGTTCAATCCATAGTATACCCTCAAAAATGAATTTAGAAGTGGAGACATATTTTATATTTCTATTTTGACAAGGCATATAAAACAAAGTCAACCATAGAACTTGAAATAGCTAACGAATGAAGCAAAGGAAAGGAAGCATACTTTGGCCTCATTATGGCAATGCCTACAGTCAAAAACTTCATTACAACACGGAGCCCTTATTTGGCATCTCCGGCGGTAGTGTGAACATCTGGCATCAATATCAAGAAAACACACGTCACTAAAATCATCCCTCAATGGCATACTTCTCACCACTTTGTAAGATGCATGGACATACCAACAAGAATGTATATTTTCCACCTTGTTAGATACATGGAGATGCCAACAAGAAAGTATCAAGATTATATTCAATTAAAAGATATCAAGATTATATACAATTAAATGGTATAAATGCTACGTCAAAGAGCAGTGTTTTGAACATATCCATTCTATCTCAGAAATGTCAAATTTGAAATGAAGACAGCAAGGGTATGCCTGTATATATACATAAAACCATAAAACCAGAATCAAACGATGTAGAAACTCACTACCTTCAGAATTTATGTTAAGGACAACAAATGACCAAGATGAATTCCCTCACAGTAACCAACAAAAATATGTTGGACGTCATAGCCCCACATAAATGAATGCCATTTTTGCATAAAATTCAATTCCCTGAGATTCATTGTCATAGTAGAAAGTGAATTAAACTAAATTCAATAAAAAGACACCCACACAAATTACTTTTCTCATGTTAGCAATACAAAGAGGCCACTCCATGCATTTTACTGAATTTGGGGAAGGCAAAACCCTTTCTCTTGATCAATAGGAAACTTGAGATGGATTTGCTTATGGCCAAAATTTGAGATAAATAGATCAAATATTTGGGATACCATAGACCCACATAATTTGTAATAGTTTTTTAGCTCCATCGAAGATCAAGTTTAGAATTGAAACAGTTCCACATAAAGAACACATTTTACCAACTATAGATTGCCTACGATAGCAATAGGAAGAACCCACTCCATTTTTTTCTACCATATAAGGAGAATGCCCAAACTGTCTCCTTCTTCAATAGGGAGCTATGCTTGGTATAATGAAAATTCAAATCGTAAAGAAGGGTAGTTGATGGCCACGACAGCTTCTCAGATAGCAAGTTTTGAGAAAAACATAAAAACAATGTTTATACCATGGTCCAAACAATTATCTGAAGTGTTGTTCTATAGACCTCGCTGTCAGATGGAAATATGAAATAAAACCAACTCCACTAAAGGTTTCCAACAGAACATTTATTGCTGGGTGAAGGATACAAAGAGGCTACATCATGACTTTTACTGGATTACGGGAGTACACAGTTCCTCGTTATTCATAGAAAGTTCCGTTAGTAAACTAGTTCAAGGGTGCTGTAAATAAGTGCCATCAAAATGTCGAGGTTCAATTTATTTCATTCACCTCATATTTTCATGATATGGGCATATTGACTTCCAAATGTTTTAGGTCGGTGGAAACAAGCAATAAAATTGTAAACCGGTCCCTTCTCTTAGTACAGGGGATGTATGCATATATGAAATATGTAGACATGCACTCATATGGCAAGTTGTTCAAATTGCCAATAGCATGCTCCAAGTGCCATCTTCACACCGATGCAGGTGAGGGCAGTAGCTTGAAACCAGGCTAGCTGCCATTAGAATCCGAGTGTCCCGGATCCTTCTCTTCTCTACCATCCTGCCATAGAATGCAACAAGCAAGCAAATACTCTGCTACTATATCGCTTGCCCGATGTCCATACCCCACTCAATGGTTCCCAGTGAGAGGATATTCCCAAAGTAAAAAAATGCGTTCAGCCTGGTGAACCCCAAAAATAAAAGAGCTCCATGAGTTAAAATATAGAAGGAAGAAAAAAATAAAAATCACAAAATGCTTATGTTGAAATCTAAAGTATACCGACAGCACAGAACCTGACTAGAAGGCTTAAGAATATTGGAAAACTCACCAATATTGGAAATTTAATGAAAGCGTAAAGAGATTGACAGGAGCATTAATTTCAAATACGAAGGATTTTATTCTGGGACTCTCTCTCTCTCTAGTCCCAGAAAACCCAAAAAATGAAAAAAAACAAGAAGAATATTTAAAGAAAAAAAAATATTGATGGGTTTGAGCACTGCATGTATTCTTGTCACCCATTAATTTAGTGAATTGATTTGAATTTAATTACTGACCCATATTGCATGAATCCTTGATCAAGCGTATCTTCCACCACCATCTTTGGCTTCATGTCAGCTTCACACCCCTGAGCAGAAGACTGCAGGCTGCAGCACGCAACTTCCATGATTCAAATTCAAATCTCTGCTTTCTCACAATGTACCTGGAAAGAACACCAAGAATCAAACCCTAATACCCCATTTTGCCAAATTTCATGGCAAGAATAGCAATGCACACCAGAAAATTCAACATACCCAAAAGCACAAAATTAAGGCACTGGCTTTGCCCCATTAAAACACCACCAAATTTCGGCCTTATAAACCCACTACTCAAATCAAAACCGCCAAGAGACCAAATTTCGGCCTTATAAACCCACTACTCAAATCAAAACCGCCAAGAGCAATCCATCGAAACCGCCACCCCCATCACAGTAGAAAAATATAACAATAAAGAAACAAATCTACAGATGCAACATAGAACAAACGCGGTTTAACGTACTCACCTGAAGTCTGGTTTCTCTGAAGCGGTTTACTGCTCCAATGGGCAAAGGAGGCCCCCCACTGGTTTATTTAAATATAAGTAAAATATCTCAGAAACCCTCCGCGCCTTCAAAACAGGCAGCCGTTTCCCGTAATTCCACGTCATCGTTTGTCACGATCTCCGCGAAAAGCTGGCCACCGGGAAAATATCTCAGAAACCCTCCGCGCCTTCAAAACAGGCAGCCGTTTCCCGTAATTCCACGTCATCGTTTGTCACGATCTCCGCGAAAAGCTGGCCACCGGCCAATCCTGACAATTTCGATGCAAAAAGCCCAGAGCGGATTCACCATCCATGGTGTCTGCCGTTATCTACTGACTGTGCATGGCTCCACATGCCTTTGCTTTCGGAAAGTAGATAAATCCAACTGTTTTTTCTATTAAAAAAAAAAATCGGAATTTTGTCCAAAATTTTTGGTTTAAATTATGTAATATTTAAAAAAAATCTATTTTCATTTAATGAATGTATCGAAACAAAATTTACATTGCCATGAAAAAAATAAATTTTCAAAAAATATCTATTTTTAATTCCCTCCCTTTTTTAACTCGCCAAATGTAATCTGATCTAAATTAAAATCTCAAAAAGTGATTAGGACCCACCTTGTTTTTGTACCCTTGATGCCAACTTCTAGGAACATGGCCTTTCCATTATTTGAGGTCTTTTATTACTGGTTTTGTCTCTTTGTCTTACGTGTTCTCTTTATCAATCAAATTTCTATATAAGTTGATATTTTCGTACTTTCTAATAGAAACGTTTTCAAAGAATCTTGATCATCAACCGTATCGTGTCCTTACTAAAAGTCCAAAACTGGCCTATCACTTACATGTCCTTATTTGATTGAGTGTCATCCCACATGTACCATGTGTTGCTACAATCAAACCCTTGAAGCAATTGGATTCTCTTATGTTAGAATAAGGGTAAGCTCTATCCTTTACACCAGGACTCCTCCACCAAATTTGCAACTAGTGATCCATGGTCCCCTACATGTGTTGTCATAAATATCAACTTTTGATCCATGGCCCCTACATGTGTTGTCATAAATATCAATTCTCAAGTCCTTTTTATTGAAATTAAAAGTAGAGACAAGTATGGAAGAGATTAAAACTTTGAAATTCTCCATGCATTATAGGTTCACTCGGCATGATATTTTTTTCAAACTTGGAGTTATCCATGATATCTAAGTCCATTTATTATGACTCGATGAGGAGATTGGTTTTGAGTCAAAGAAGTTATAAGATGATATGCTTTATATGTAGTTGTATTCTTGTAAGTTGTATACTTTTGACCTAAATTCATAAATGAAATTTGCAACTATAGTGACACGTGATGGTTCCTTGCATGTGTTGTCACAATGATCCATGATCCTTTGCATGTGTTGTTACAATTTTTATCTTTTCTAGGCTTTTTTAATGACATGAAAGTTAGATTCAAGCATTGGAGACACTCAAACTTTGAAATTCTCCACGTATCATAGATATACTATGTATGATATTTTTTCTCAACTTGAGGTTATCCATGATATCCAAACCCAATTATTATGACTTAACGAGGAGGTGAGGTTTTCAATCAATCATTTATTTTTTCTCAACTTGAGGTTATCCATGATATCCAAACCCAATTATTATGACTTAACGAGGAGGTGAGGTTTTCAATCAATCATTTGATGACAAAGTTGTAAATTTTGAAATTCTCCACGTATCATAGTTGTACTATGTATGGTATTTTTTCTCAACTTGAGGTTATCCATGATATCCAAACCCAATTATTATGACTTAACGAGGAGGTGAGGTTTTCAATCAATCATTGATGACAAAGTTGTAAAAAAAAAATTCAAATATCATTTATGAAGGAATCTAGTAGATACATTGTATATAGTCATATTCTTATCTTCCAAGTCTAGGTTCATGGACAATTATTGATCTTGTCACAAAATCCTTCACTAAATTAATATAGATTTGTGTATAGGTGATGATTTCCATGGTGCCTTGATATGGCTTAATCTTATGAAATATGTGTCTTGATATGGCTTAATTTTATGAAATTTATATTTATGTAGAGAATTTTTTAATTTTCATTATCCAAAGGTATATGTCTAAACATGATAGTCTTACTTAACAGTTTCACATTTTTTTCCACAGAAAAATTTCACTTTATATTAATAAGGTAATATAAATTGGTCTTTACAAAGAGTTCCCATACAAAATGTTGCAATACAGTGCCCTTATCAGGGTAGTGTAGCTGACAGAATCTAGTGTCCAAAACCCATTACATCCTCAACAAAGAAAAAACCAATTTGTCAAATGGCTAAGGAATAAAAAGTGACAAACAAGGCAAGGCAAGAAAGTCCATAACGATAACAACCTTATCCCAAACTAAAATAGTAGGCAACTAGTCAAAAATCAAAGATCACATAATCTAATAAAGTTCAAGTGATAGAAGAGGACCCTCATTTTCCTCAATGCACTGGAAATAGTAGATTTTTCCAGGATCTTTGAGAAGTGCCTGTTTTGAGAGTCTATCAACCACTTCATTGTCTTCTCTATAAACATGAGTAAAAGAGATATAATGGAAATGGTCAATTAGTCTCCTTAATCTGAGTTTCTAGCATTCTAATGTAACAACTTGGAGGCGACCCTTCTCCTTTAACCAGTCAATGATAACCTTGGAGTCACCTTGAACTTGGATGGATTGGATGGAAAGTCAAGAAGCGAGTATGAGTAGTGCCTAGGCTCCCAACAATTCCACTCTGGTGTTTGTCCCCTACCCACAATTGATGAGCCATTTGTAGTTGCATTGTCCATCCAGCTTGATAATGCCTCCTGCACCACTATTCAAGCCCGAAGACTCCATTGCTCCATCAAACCAGCCAGTCGGTCCACTCCAACTGTGGCAGCAATGCCCCTTTTTCCGATAAATATTTCTCGGAATCACTTTATGATCCTGCAAGGCAATTGTAACTCGATGGACCACCCGCTGAATGGATGAGTGTTGGCCTTCAAACAATACTGTATTCCTTTCCTGCCACACAAACTAGCAGATGTATGCTAGCAAGGTTGAATGTATTTCTTTGTGTTTATGCCAGGTATTGAAACAATCCTCAAGACTGGTGCCCAACCAAGTAACCACAGAGTTAAAATGAAGTAATAATCTATTCCAAACCACCACAATAAATTCACAATCAACGAGTAGATGGTGTGTAGTCTCACGATTAGTTTTGCAGAGAATACAAATGTCAGGTCCTATGAAACCTCTTCGTTGTAGTACCTCCTAGGTGAGGATTATGTTTTCAACTACCAGCCAAATGAAAATTTTGATTTTTATAGGGCAGGCCCAAGACCAAAGTGCCTTTCTCCAGCCACGGATCATATAAGTCCATTTCTTTTTTTCCACCGCCAAGTAAAAGTTTTTGATCGAGGTAATACTCATTTGGTCTCCACCTGTCCAGATTAAGACATCTGGTGAATTGTGTAAGAGGATGCCTGAGTTGATGAGGTCGCATCTAAAATTTTTCCATTCGATCAGGAGGTGCTTTGTTAGATTTAACGCCTCTCTAGAGTACCAATTTGTTGATGTTATTCCCGCTCGGGTATCCTCAATTGCCTGGTAGAGGTAATGAATCCCTTGCCTATTGATTGCTTGAATAAGTTCCTCTGATAAAATGGTTGACTCCCCCATGCCCAAGATGCGATCACAACCGATCATAATAGTGTGTCCTGTACCGGGTCTCCACGCAATCCAGTGAAGGAGAATATGCATAGATTTTAATAAGTGGACCCAGGGCCGTGATCCTTTTGTCCAATGGTTGCTAACAATATGAAGCCAATTGTCCATTGAAATGGCTGGAAAGTATTTGGATTTTAATACCCGATGCCAGAGGCCATCATGCATCAAGGCCCTCCAAAGGGTGTTTGTTGCCAGGGCTCTGCCAAAATAAGGTATGTTTCTCAGTCCCCACCCCCCAAGGGTCTTAGGGCGAGCAATGAGATTCCAGTTGCAAAGGTGGAAGTTTTTTTTTTTCTTACAGCCAGACCAAAGAAAACCAAATATAAGTTGGAGGATCCTATGAAGGACATTGGCAAGTAAGTTTGATAAGGCCAACCAATACACTTGTTGACTCTCAAGAACTGCTTTTATCAAGACTAGGCGGCCCCCGATGGACAACCACCGGTTGCACCAGTGTCTAATTCTCTTTTCAATTTTTTCTAAAAGCCATAACCAGTCCTCAGTTTTGTACCGACCCATCTTCAGAAAATATCCAAGATACTTGAATCTCTTCTCCAAATCCTGAATTTGATATTGATCATGTGCTTTAATACCATCAAGTACCTGTTCACTGACACCAAACTGCAACAAAGTTGTTTTTTGTGCATTGATATGGAGGCTCGTTGCACTACAGAAAAGAAGCAAGACTTTGATAATTTCCCTCCATTCCTCTAAGGAAGCTTTTGTCATGATTAAGACATCGTCAACAAATAAAAGAATGTATCTGGAAACCTTGATTATGGTCAGAAGTCCTTCCTCTTGTCTATGCTTAAGTGCCAAACTCAAGCCTTCCATAATCAAAACAAATAATAAAGGTGAGAGTGGGCAACCCTGCCTGAGACCCCTTTCGTTGTGGAAGAAAGTCGATGGCTCGCCATTAATCAAAACTGAAAATGTTGCTGAAGTAACACAACCCATGATCCAGTTGGTAGTCAGAAGGCCAAAGCCACTTTGCAATAAAACCAGTCTGAGAAAGTCCCAACTGATAGTGTCATAGGCTCTTTTTAAGTCGATCTTGAGTATAAGTGCCTGCAGTTTTTTTTCTCTTATGTTGTGAAGACACTCTTGGGCAGTTCCTATCGCATCTATGATTCGTCTTCCTTTTAAGAATCCAAACTGCTCCTCTGAAAGTGTGCGTGAAAGGATTAGCTTGAGTCTCGTGGCAATGATTTTAGTAATGATTTTGTAGCAGAGATTACATAAAGCGATCGGTCGGAAATCGCGAAAGGTGGTAGGACCATTCACCTTGGGAATTAATGCAATGAAGGTTGAGTTAAGTGATCTGATGACAACACCCTTGAGGCGAGTTTCTTCAATGGCTAGTACTAATTCATTAGCAACCAACTCAAAAAAACAAGTGTAGAACTCCACAGTCCACCCGTTAGGGCCCGAATTTTTTTCTTTGGTCATGCCTTTTAGTACCTCAAATTTCTTTTGTAAGTGCAAATTCTAAGATGAGGATGTCTTCTGTCGTAAACAAATTAGGATACAATCGCACTAAATCAACTTGATCAACAATAGTGTTCTATTCCAGAGCTTTCTAAAAGGAGGAAAAGTGGAACTTTGCTTGTCTTTTTATGGCTTCCTGATCGAGATGAATCTGTCCCTCGTCATCTTGGATTTCCCACAGGTACTTTTTATTGCGTCTGTGGCTAGAAAAACTATGGAAATACTTAGTGTTTTTATTGCCAGATTTTATCCACGTGGCCCTGCTTTTAAATACTTAGTGTTTTTATTGCCAGATTTTATCCACGTGGCCCTGCTTTTCAAGCGCCATCGTTCTTCTTCCTCAATTAATAAATTATTGCGTTTAGTTTCACAGTGTTTTAATCTGATATCCAGATCAGAATTGTGGCCAATGCTGAGGCTTGAATGTAGTAGACTAGCATACTTTGCTTCTAAATTTTCATAAAGTAAAGTTTCCTTCTATTTCTTTTCTGAAAGCCAGATTTTCACTTGAGCTTTTAACTTGATAAGTTTGGCAACGAGTCGGTGTTGCACACCTTCCTCTCTAGTATCTTGAATAGAACACTAAACTAAGTGAACAAGATCACTAAATGACTCGTCACCCAAATGAGCTGGATTAAATTTGTATGGATATGTAATCTTTTTGAGTCCATAATCCAGTTAGAAAAAAACAGGTGCATGATCTGAAACAAACAGATAATTTACCCACGATCATACCTAACAATGTCAATCAAAAGTGAAGCTAAGACAAAGACTCTGTCCAATCATTTTTGAATGCTTTGGCTCCTGAGTCTGCCATTGCACCAAGTAGGCACCAGCTTTGCCGACTGGACGTCCACTAACTAGTTTTTAGCAAAGAGGTCTATGAAGTCTCCTCCCAGAGGATCAATAATTACGTCGGCACCCCAAACTTCCTCAATGCTAGTGGTGAAATTAAGATCCCCTGCTAGTATGAGTGAGTCTAAAGTTAGCAAACCTTTAGCTTGAACTCGATCCTAGAAAACTCTGCAATCAGAACACGACCCATACGAATTTATGAGAGAAAGTTTTTTATTATCCGGAAGATGTGTACCTGTAAACTTGACAGTTTCCCTTAAGTTAAGGTTGTGAGATGTACATTAAGTGTAATCTAAACATGTTATGATTTGGATCTTTTCTAGCCACATTTTTCTTGTCAATTTTTGCTCAAAATTTGGCCAAAAATTCAAAATAATTATTGTAATTGTAGATATCTATTGTTAAGATTGCACACTTTGGGTGCAATAGGGGTTTTTCAGGGCACTGGATCCATTTTTGCATTCAAAAAAGCAATTTCAACAATGAAAATTTGTAATTTGACCAAAAATTATATTTGTCGGATTCCAGTTATGATTGTCAGATATCTATTGTTAAGATTGCACACTTTGGGTGCAATAGGGGTTTTTCAGGGCACTGGATCCATTTTTGCATTCAAAAAAGCAATTTCAACAATGAAAATTTGTAATTTGACCAAAAATTATATTTGTCGGATTCCAGTTATGATTGTCCTAAAAAGTCTAAATCATACAACGCTTAGAATTATTCATTAACATTATAGTTAAGTTGAACTTCAAGGATTATGGGTTGAAGAAGAGGTATGTGCTACCCAAAACCATGGTCCTTTTTTCATACTTTTCTATAGTGTTCTAGATTGGTAAAAGTGACAATAAAGAACCTCCAGAGCAAAAAATTATTGTATATGATGTGGCTTAGTGGTAAGCAATCCATTCGATAAGCAGTGTAATGATAGCCATGACCCATTAAATTTGCATATCAAAACATTATCTTTATTATGAGTGATTTTCCTGCTAATCATTGGTGGCTAACTCTATAACTTTGGGATGTCTTTTAATTTCTCCACAATCAATTCTCCTAACTAAGGATTCTTGAGATCCAAAGGGGGAAGATGATTTATTCTACATCGTGTTTTTGGGAAAAAAAGGATTCAAAGATTTATTATTGATGGCTCCTCTAGAGAGGGAGATTTGTGGAGCCTTTAAGAAATAGGTCATTCTTTTGTTGTAACATGGTTTTTTTTTTTTAAATGTTATAATAAGCTTGGATATAACCATTTTTTAGCAACATTCCAAAAAAATCAATGTCTAATGACTAGGTGGAAGTTGTTCCTTGGGTTTAGCCTTCATATTGTCTATAATATTCAAACTCTCATCTTCACGATATTAATATTCCCATAAATAATTTTTACAAAACTTTGAAATTGCAATACCCTTAGAAACTCCCAAAATTATCATTGTTGCAAAGAAACCACCCACATTTTTTTAGCTAAAATCCACTTCCTTATGATGACTCTATGATGACATAAACCCATTTATAAAAAAAATATCTCATCCTTCCATTTTCCTTTAATCATTTCCTCTTTTATAAGAGAATTTTAAAACATATTACATACTACACATATTACATACTACACATCGGAGTTAAAAATTGAATAATGATGCATTGCAAAGAAAAGACTCTATGATAACATAAACCCACTTATAAAGAAAATCTCATCCTTCCATTTTCCTCCAATCATTTCCTCTTTTTAAATAAATTTTAAAACATATTACATATTTTAAAAATTGGAGAATGCCACATTCCAAAGAAAAAGAGAAAATGGACATAAACATTTTCGCTTTGAAGAATGCCACATTGCAAAGAGAAAATGGACATAAACATTTTCGCATTAATACTTTATGTAAAAATAAAACATAGTCTCATCTAAAATATTAAAACCCATTAAAATGGAAACTACCAATCTACATCAAAGTAGGATAAAGTCCCATCTAGAATCTTATCACCCTCTACAATGAAAGCTAATAATAACTCTGGAAACTAGCACTTTACATCAAAGTAGGATAAAGTCCCATCCAAATCTTATCAACATCATTCCTAAAGGTTTGTTAAGTCAACTAAAATGTATTTCCATATAGTTATGATAATAAACACAATAATAACAAGTGTTGCATAGCAACATAGTTTCTGTTAGGTTGGAACGAGAGTAAATGCATGGGTTGTAAGTTGCAATACATGTGGTATCCATGCAGAATTTAGTATTCCCAAATTAATTTTATTTGAAATTTCTAAAAAATTATTGATATCTGGTACTTCAACGAAGGTTCCTAGTATCTAAGTTTGTTAGTACATGAAATATTTAATACATAACGCATGTAACCGAAAAATTACGGAGTCGCGGGTTCACATTTTTCATTTTTATGTCCAGAGTGTTCCGTGATATACATTTTGCACCCAACACTTCCGCCATATACATTTTGCACCCAATAATTCTGTCATATACTTATACATTTTTAAATGTAAATTTGGAATTTTGGAATTTTGATTTTGTTTATGATAATAAAGGTGAAATTTATTTTCATTTT
>CBVK0100286865.1:0-21967 GCA_900067695.1 Picea abies
CTCATCATGAATTTCATGGGATACATTTTCACTTTCAGGTGTCCTCTCTATTACTAAATTTTTCAATCCTTCCATGAAACCATCCATCTTTGCCTCCAACTTAGCTTCCATCTCTTGTAGTTCATCTTTTGTTACTATCTTTTTTTGTGAATCATTTATGTCCCTATGCATTTCTTCACCTTCATCAAGAGTCCAAGTAGGATTGTCTAGAGGATTATTTGGTGTATAATTTCCCTTTATGGGTGGCATGTTGGCCAAGTATCACTTTTGAACCTTGATTTTGAGGTGGTTCATATAGATAATCTTTCCTCTACTGTATCTCCAAATTTTCAGCCCTTTTGGGTATGAAAATTTATTTTTTGTAGTTCTCTGATATTTCTTCTCTTTAATGCCATAGGTCTGATAAAAAATGGATGTGCCAAGTGGAATTTACGGTAGCCTCCCCATAAATTGTTGATTTTTGGCCTTTTCATGATATCTCACTTGTATAGAGTGCCCTGCACAAATAATTGATATAAAATTCTAAAACTCTTACCAAAAATACTAAATACTGTCCACTATCCAATGAAACTAGTCTCACTCAATTTGGATACTCTAGGAAGAAGTTATGGTTGTTTTACCTGGAACACCTTCTTGAGACTAGTCAATAGGACTAGTCAGATACCCTATCTCCCACAGGGTGTATATAAAAATGTAACATGACCCAGAAGCTGATATTTTTACCATGGATACCTTACTAATTTCTGTGAATATCCTCCAAATTTCATAGTCTGAAACATTATAGAAAAAAATTTATAGCGCAAATTCCGCAATGACTCAGTTCAGGAAGATTCCAGAACCCTATATTGTACAGGTTGTATCTCCAAAAGTATAAGGCCTCAGAAGCTGAAATTTTAACCCAACATACCTTGATCTATATACCAAATACCCTCCAAGCCATTCCTTCTAAAACATTGTAGAAAATATTTATAGCAAAAATTCCAAGGTGTCTTAGATGTAGCAGTGAAACCCTAAGACCTTGAGCTCTAATACCATATGTTAAGAACCAAATATCAATATAGCATAAAAAAACCTCAGAATAAGTACTCAATGACTTGAAAAAAAAATAAATTCATATAATAAGCCTCTTCGAGGGGGCAACCTCCTTATGCCCACGTAAATGTACAATTACAAGATGATTCAAAATGAAAATGTCTCCTTGGTATATATTGGAGACTAGGAGGTATAATTACAACTAATGGCCTAAAGTTGACATAAATAAAATAACATTACTAATATAATATGCCCCAATTAAGGGGTAATGAGCCACTATTTAGGTCTTAACAAGATTTAGTAAAGAAAAGAATAGGTTTTGAATTCCAATCTTTACCACACCCAAAAAATGATGTGGCTATTTTCATATGGAGATAATTCACATGTGAAGGTCACTATGGAACTATATACATCCATCATATCTAATTTCTTGACCATCTATGCCACATATAGCCAATCAACATACCATATTTCTTATTCTGGATGTTGCAAATGATGGTCACGTCAGTTCAAAGGGAAAATCACCCCACATAAGTCGTATCATACCACAACCTTCTAAATATCTTGGTGGAGCATGCACTGCACAAGGAAGGACTCACCTAGAACAACATCACCCAACCACCTGTTCTTCTCACCGAAAGTGAAGTGGCTACACTTCAGGCAACACAATAAGAAATGCATGCACTTATAGCATAGGAAGGAGGCGTAGTTGCAATTCTTCTACTAGGTATCAATGCTACTAGCATGGTGATTCTAGTCACTGCAACACCACCACCAGGTAAAAATTCCATAGATACAATGAGAATAGTTGTTTCGACTCCTCTACCAATGAAATCTAGGAGGTCAACTAGGAAAAGAGGAAATTCTGTTGCAACTCTCGTGAGGGACGACCATGGCAACGACATTAAGGTAACTTCGTCCAAACCCCCTACAAAGAGAGTTAAAGGGTTTATAAAGAAACAAACCCTCATTCCAAGGAAATGGAGAACCATCCATCTAGTTGCAACTTAGCATAGAAAGAAGAGAATTTATGAGACCAAAGAACAAGACCAGGTGGAGCACTAAGAAAAGAGGAAGAAAAACCCTCCCCTAGCACACAAGAACTAGAGGAGGATGTTAACCTAGAATTCGATGAGGCCTTGGATGATAGATAATAACTAGACCAAGTAACTCTTGGTAAAGGCATTATCACTCTCTTGACATAATATTCAAATGAAGAAAAGGTAGAGGTGAAATCTCCCACCAGAACCAATGGGGATTCCTTTGAAAGAGCAAGCTACAACAAAGGTAGAGGACCCATCATAAATAAAATAGGAATGGGAGGAAGAAGCTTCTGATGTCTCACCAAAACTAGAAACAAACACCCGTCTAGTACACTCTCCTAGGCCTCAAGATCCACAAATGGATAAGCCAAAGCAATCTATAAAAACAACAGATAAAGAGGATTTGGAAGTTTTCATTGATACAATAGTAAGCATAATTGAGGAAAACAAATAGGAAACAATGCCTCTTGTTGAATCAATAAGAGGAACTCTTGAGGAAGCAAATATTGCTACTCTAGAAGAGAAGAAATAAGTAGAAACAAAGGCCCCTATTGTTACACAAGAACCAGTAGGAGGAACTCTAGGAGAATGACCTACCCACTCATAGAATTCAGACAGAGAAGAACAAGAAGTAGAAGATGTTCCAGGAGGAAATATCTATGGAGATGACTTATCCGATGCAATAGACCTAGATCTACAAGAACCACAAATAAGGGATACTAATCCATAACAGAGAATCACTACCACATGGGTAAGAATCCCACACTCTCTACTTATTTATGCATATTTGGAGAGACAAAACATAATGTTAAGAATAAAAAATTGGAAGCTACAGATAAATTTAAAAATGCTCAGAGATGATTTTGAGGAACAAAAAGCACCTCAGTAATCAAGTTACCATACAACAAGTCTTCTTGCTGCAAGGGAACCCTTCAACAACTCTCACAAAATATCTAAACTCGAAGAGAGAAAAGAAGTAGTTGTCTAGGATGCACATTTCATGTTAGTTCATGAGGCAACTTAGACAAAGACATAGGAATAAATCATAGGAGTTCCAAACAAACAAGATATCAGTAAGGAGAAGGAGGTGGTAGAAGAGTTTACATGTGGTGTCAATGACCCCCAGGGTCACCTTGACTTCTCTAACATTGAATGATTGTTGGTTGCATTGGGACATGCAACAATTTGGGCCGAGGGAGATGATGGGTGCCTAATTTGAAAAATTTTCAGCACACATCTAAAACCCTTTTGCCTACCATTTTCCATTGATCACTTCCATTCCGATACTCACCTTATCTAGTTTTTCTGCATTTATCATCAAGGTACAAATATTTATCCATATGCCATTATTACACTATTCTTTCATGTTTCTTAAAGGAACTTTCTACTTTCATGTACTAATATTTCTACATAGGAGTAATACAATAACTGCAACTACTCACAAGTGATACAATACCTCTTTGTTGCAAATCCAAGCACACTTTTTGTTGCTGCAATTCCAGGAACGATCTGATTGTTGAAGCTCCAAGTGCACTCTTTTTTCTGCAACTCGAGGTAACCAGGCACAAACCAACTACAAAAACTCCAAGTGCACTCATTGTTGTTACAATTCTAGACAATTGTTGCAAATTCGAGCATGCTCTCCATTGTTGTGACTTCAAACAATGACTGCAACTCTAAGAATACTCTCCATTGTAGTGACTTTGAGTCTACCATTATTTTGATTCCAAGTAAAAATATGCCAGCATAGTAGTCAACACTAAAATCGAAAGTTTGGAAATGGTATTCATAGAGGAAAGCGACAAGAAGCAAGTAAGCGACTAAAAGAAGAAATCAATTTTCATATCGAGTTAGCACACACCCGATTCTCACTAAATTTTGAAAAAATCAATGTAATCAGATGAACAGTCAGATTCTCATGGTTGTCCATCCATCACTTTGTATAATTTTAGACATCAGTCATGTAGTACAAAAATCTCAACTTCCCCATAACCGAGGGGGAGAAAATTATTCTAGAGATAATTATTCGACTATTATTGTACTTTCAAACTTCTTGAATATAATTTTTGTTCCTGCTTTCATTTGCATGTTGATGTGCTGGCGATCTCATGGTTTTGATTTCATATCTCAGTACCTTGTCTAAGGGGGTAAGTCCCCCTCCTTAGTCAGGTATTTCCTATATATTAGCGTAGGATTTAACCTTTCAATTTGTTTATGTAATTTCATAGGTGCTTTATTTTTCAATCTGGTGTAATTATAAAATCTAGTAGAACAATTACTATAATTTGTGTGTGGTTGATATTTAATTTATTTTCATTAAGAATTAGCACTCTTAAGCTGCAATTTTGCATTGGTTCTATTTTCATGAAATCATAATCGCAGATGTGTTGCAGCTCATAATTGTTGACATTCACCTCACTACCATTTTCGCATTGTAGCCTTGCTGTTGTAGTTTACGTTGTTGCAATTCGCATTGTTGAAACTCACATTGTTGCGATACATTTTTATGTTGCATCTTTGTTATTGCAACTTCGATTGTAGCTACACTTTATTTTGTTTGCTTCCTAATTTGTGATAGCATTAGTCTTCAATAGTTTGAGATTATCATTATTGGATTTCTATTGGATGAGCGAACACTTAATTGTCCCAAAAAAACAAGATCTTTATTATGCTTGAAGCAAGTCACCAGTAGATCATAGTATAGATTTCAATTTCCGCAAAGTGTGATTTCAATTCCTGCAAAGAGTGATTTCAATTTCTTCAAAGTGTGACCTCAATTCCTGCAAAGAGTGATTTCAATTTCCACAAAGTGTGACTTCAATTCCTGCAAAGAGTTATTTCAATTTCCACAAAGTGTGATTTCAATTCCCGAAAGAGTGATTTCAATTTCCACAAGTGTGAATTCAATTTCCACAAGTGTGAATTCAATTTCCATAAGTGTGATTTCAATTTTGTAAGTGTGGTTTTCCTTTCCTGCAATTGCAATATTTAATTCCCCAGAACTTACGAAATAGCTTAGCATGGAGGCTTAATTAAGTATCTTGAATCCTTGATTTGTGACATTCAAATTACTACAAGCCCATAGAAAAACAACACTATAACTTGTATATACATTGCACGACAATTCGCAAGTAATATATGACCCCACATTGAAAATTAAATGTACACTTTTAGATTGCTCGCTAATTAATTAGAAAGTAATTGAAAATTCCATCAATGCTCATGTACTCAAAGAAAGAGTAGGATCATGAGAAACACTTAAGGATGGTGCTATGGGTATTGAGGGAGCATCAGTTGTATGCCAACATGAGTACGTGGTCATTTTATCAGAGGCAGATCCATTATTTAGGCCATATTATTCCAAAGGAAGAGACAACAATTGATCCTAATAATGTAGAATCCAATAGAGGATCACTGACACCAAAGAATGTTACAGAGGTTAGATCATTCAAGGGAATTGTAAGTTATTATAGAAGAGTTATTGAAGGTTTTTCAAATATTGCACACCCAATCACTTATTTTCAAAAGAAGGGTGTGAAATTCAAATGGAATTTTGAATGTGAAGAAAGCTTTCATCACTTGAAGTACTTACTAATTACACCGATATTCAAGATTTCTTATCTAGATAAAGATTTCATTGTGTGCATTGATGCATGCAATGAAGGGCTTGGTGGAGTCTTTACACAAAATTGACATGTGGTATGTTATGAGTCCAGGAAGTTGAAAGAACATGAGAGGAAATACACCACATATGAATTAGATTTGTCATCAATAGCTCATTCCTTAAATATGTGGAGGAACCATATCATGGGAAAATGATTTGAGATAAGAATAGACAATAGTGGTCTAAAATATTTGTTTGGACAAACAATATCAAATTCTAGACAAATTAGATGGCTTGAATTCCTTAGTGAATATGAATTCAATATAAATCATATCAAAGGAAAGGACAATAAATAAGTTGATGCACTTAGTAAGAGAGTACATGGGATACATTATATAACCATTAGCATGTATAGGTTATATTTAAATTACACAATTTTGAAAGGTGCAAATTCAGATCAACATTATTTGCAAGTAAAAGAAGCATTACAACAACATAACATTCATTAGAAATTTAATGATTATGAGAAAAAAAATATGGATTCCTCATGTACAGGGGTAAGGTATATGTGCCAAAATCTTAGGAGTTGAAAAATATAGTGTTGAGAGAAATGCACAATGTGCCTTATGTTGGGCACCTAGGATATCATAAAGAAACTGCAATTATATAAGGGGCCAATACTTTTGACCAAGAATGGAGAAAGATATGATTGATTGTATAGCCAAGTGTCTAGAATGTCAAAAGCTAAAGAATGAGCTTTAACATCGAGCTGGATTGTTAACAACCATTTCCCATTCCTGAGTGGAAGTGGGAATTGTTTACTATTGACTTTATTACTAAACTTCCCATGATTGTAAGGTAGCATAATTCCATCATGGTAGTGGTGGATAAATTAACTAAGGCTTCCCATTTTATTCTAGTGAAGCTAAATCACAAGGAAGCCAACATTGAAAATATTTACATGATGGAAATTTCTAGGCTACATGGTTTATCTAAGGAAAATTTTTCTGATAGAGATCCCAAATTCTCGTCAAATTTCTAGAAGGGAATATTTAAAGTTTTTGGGACAAATTTAAATTTTAGCACTACATATTATCGAGAGATAGAAGGGAAAATAGAGAGGGTAAATCGAGTGATTTAGGATATGTTGAGGATGTATGCGATGGATAAGCTATCAAAATGGGAAGATTATCCATATTTAATTGATTTTTCTTATAATAATGGGTATCGATCATTTTTAAATTTGAACCCATTCAAAGCCTTCTATGGGAGGAAATGCAACACACCGATTAGTTAGAAAAATTCAATTGATAGAGCCATCACTGGGCTAGATTTTCTTAGGGAAATGGAAGAGAAGATGGTGAAAAAAAAATAGAATTTAAAGGTTTCACAATATAGGTAGAAAAGTTATGAGGACAAGGGAAAAACACACAGAGAATTCAAAGTGGATGAGAATGTCTTCTTGAAAGTGAGGGATAAAAAGAGTTCACTGAAATTGAGAAGCTTCCCAAGATTGGTAGCAATATATTGTGGACCATTTGAAATCCTAGAGAGGATTGGTATTGTTGCATACATGCTTTCAATTTTTCTATCCATTTGCATTCATAATGTATTTCATGTGTCTTTGCTTAAAAGGTATGTCCCTGATCCTAACTACATAATTGATTAGATTGATATCTAGATGGAGCACAAGGGTGACTTCCAGGTCCAACCAATATGCACATTGGACATGAAGGTTAAAGTGCTAATAAATTGCGGCCATTGGCCTAGTAAAGGTCCAATATACCTGCTACATACATAAAGATGCTACATGGGAGCACAAGGATGCCATGCAGGAGGAGTACCCACAATGTTTTGAAGTTGTTTAAATATTTTTCTTGTATATTTGTATATAATGTACTGAGTGTTAGAATATATAAGATGGTGTTCTCGTTTTACCACGACGATACCCTCGTCTCCCGACCACAGGCCGAAGCCTCCCTCCGAGCACCTTAACCTTGACCTAAGAATTCCTCTGGAAGAAAACCCTAGGCTAGATAGCCAAACAAAGAGAAATGCATCTCTCCCCAAGGATAGTGCATCACAAAAAGTTGATCAGATAGTCCAAACCTTAGCCAAGAGATATCCAAGCCAAATACTGAAACTTGTTGTTGCTGCAACTGCACCTACAACCCTCCTCCAAACCTGCGCACCAGCTGCAACTGCAGTGCGCACCAACTGGGAAAACTGCAGTCCTGAGATGTGTCAAATGAAGACGGGCACCTTGTATTTATAGTAATCCTGCCAGTTTACTGGGGCCGACTTCTCCTTCTGGGTAGGTGTCTGTTCAATATATTATTATTAATCCTGGTCGACTTCTTCTCTTGGAGGCTAATAGCCTAATAAAAATTATATTCTTGAGCCGACAAGGCTTCTAGGGTTATTAGCCAATTCATTAGGGTTTCTCTTGCTTCCCGGAGTCTTCTATTCTCGTCAGGTTCACATGTAGAGGTAAATACCTCCTGTAGCTACCATAATATTAACACTCCCTCCTAGCTAGAGAGGTATTTACAGGTAATGGACTTGAGCACAAAACATACCATTTACCCGGTAGCATCAATATAGTCATCTAGACTATTTCATGACTAGATCATGAGCATCACCATCACTATTAGCTGCATCATCTAAGTAACCATACTTCATCTAAGTAATATGATGTTGAATAAGTCACTCTCACCATAGAGTGATACAAGAGGAGTAAAAGCTCTGAACTGTTTTCCGTCTGGAAAATCTATGTTCATCATTCATCTGAATGATCATCATCTCCAGTAAATTGTTGATAGTCTTCAAGGAAATTAGAACAACAATGGTCTTGAGCACAACATACCATTCAACTGGTAGCACCACGAGCACCTGTCATTATTATCTAACTAGATAATCTCCTATGACAACTGGTACAATATCAATTTTTAGAACACACCTATGTCTATTCCCGTAGTACACAACTACAATCCAGTGGTTAACTACCACATCAAGTAACACACAAGTACTTGATCAGCAATAGTGAAACATATTCACCACAGTAGTTCTCATCTACTGTCATATAGTCTTCATAACAAATATCTGAGAGCATCCTGCATAGAAACAATGTTATGATAAAAACTGTATCATCTGGGCCAATCTTTCACTCACGTCTGTGAGATCTGAAAGAATGTCTACCACCACAGTAGTCTTCATCTGCATAGAAACAATGTTATGATAAAAACTGAAACATCTGGTCCAATCTTTCACTCACGTCTGTGAGGTCTGAAAGAGTGTCTTCCCTCAGTATATAATATCAACAAAAATCATCTGGGCCAATCTTTCATTCACATCTGTGAGATCTAAAAGAATGTCTGCCCTCAATATAGAATATCAATAATAATCATCTGGGCCATCTGCCCCATTCTTCTCAACTAAGGAGGAAGGATTGTTTCTGATTTCTGAACCTGGACCATTTCCCACCCTGGGCCATTCTTCCAACACTAAACAAAGTGTAACCTGGAGAGAATGAGTCTGCCCTCGAGAAATGATTGGACCATTCCTTACCTTGGGCCATTCCTCTGACACTAAACAAAGTGTAACCTGGAGAGAATGAGTCTACCCTAAGGAATGACTATCCTGGACTATTCCCCACCCTGGGCCATTCCTCCGAAACCAAACAAGGTGTAGCTTGGAGAGAATGAGTCTGTCGTCGAGGAATAACTGTCCCTGATTGCTGAGCCTGGACTACTCCCCACCCTGGGCCATTCCTCCGACACCAAACAAGGTGTAGCCTGGAGCGAATGAGTCTGCCCTTGAGGAGTAACTGTCCGGACCATTCCCCACCCTGGGCCATTCCTCCGACACTAAATAAAGTGTATCCTAGAAAGAATGAGTCTGTCCTCGAGGAATGTATGTCCTGCATCAACCTCCAAATAGACGATTCTTTGAAACTACTCACAACTATGAACTTCGAAAGAATGACTGCCCGGCGAGGCAGACCATTCTACTTGACCACTACTCAGAGTGACTGCCAAGAAGAATGACTATCCTAGACCACTCCCCATAAATGGGAAGTCGTTGTCTATGATACATCAGCAATCAGTCTGCCTCCCATGTTAACTACAATGGGAAGCCACTGTCCGTCAGAAATCTCAATCCACTTTCCGAACAGGAAAGCATCTATCCAATCTAGACTATTACAAAAATAAATTCTCCCTCCTAACTGGAGAGTTATTTCAATCACAAAAATAAATGTTTGCGTACCTTCTTCTAGCTTGGAGAGTCTTCCCTTCTGGTTAATAGAGTTATTTCCACGAGCTCTAGCTTGAGTATGCATGTCCTTTCATCTTGGATAGAGGCTTTTACCAAAAAGTATGCCTATCTGCTCATCTGTGGAGATATGTATTGGAGAAAACATTTTCTTCTTTCTGGACATCATCATGGGTAGTGTATTGCTTGTACTGTAGTCTGGAACATTGTGAAGGCTTCTTGTAGATGTGAACAATAGAGTATATCATAGTTGGAGAACTGGAACATATCCATGTGATACTTCTTCTATCATCATGAGATCTGATCTTCTGAGTAGTCATCTAGATGTTATAGGAAATCTTCACCATGCTTCTGTTGTGCACTGGAGGTTCTCTGCCAAGTTGTCTTCTTCTTGTCTGCATACAGGAGTATCTTTCTGGTATGCTTCAAAGTCTTGAGACGCTCTGCATGCGCTCTTTACTCAATTTCTTCTGGAGAACATTCTTTGCATTCATCTGATGTAGAATTATGACTCATGGATGTTTGCGGATGATATAATGACTTATATAGAGATAATTTTGGTGTATTGGAACAATCAATCATCATAGTCTTCTCCCTCCATCTGAGAGAACTTCTGGTTCTAGATCTCACAATACTTTCGTTTATAAGTCTTCCATACATTGTCCTTCATCACAATTCTTCTACTTGATTTCCTTTTGGTGAGTTCATATCAGGCTGGTAATGACTGGTTGTTCTAGAATCTTCATGTTCTTCTTTAGCTTTTGGGTTCATGGAGTTTCTTTTGGATTCCATGCTCTAGAGATTCCACTACTTCCGTTCATCATTGGTTCACAGATATGGATGGTCAACCAGGAATACTTTAAGGCTTCTCTTGGAAAGGTCTTCTTCTACGATTGAGATGAACACGTACTGTCTTTCTATGGATGCTACTATGGATATATATTTTCATCATCTTCAATCGATCACAGGATTAGCTCCCTCCTAATCCTTGCTTCATGTAAGAGTGTATATAATCTTCTCCCTTCATCTGGCTTCTGTCTCCGTCTTTGTTGTCTTCTACAATATATAATAGAGTCCACGCTTCCATCTGCAACCTTATTGTCTTCTGCAATATATAATTGTATTTCTTTGTCTTAACAAAGTCCATGCTTCCGTCTTAGTTGTCGTCATAAGTCTTTCCCAATTTCTCTTGATGTCTGGCTTCTAAGTTTCTTCGGGATTGGTTCGTCTTGTAGTAGCTTCCACATCATTTGTATTTCATCCTTTCATATGTATTATCTAATGATATTCATTTTTATCTTGTTGTTCTTCCATAGGTATAGGTCTTCTTGGAACACATTATCTACCAGGAGATAGATATACAAGATATGTACAAAGACGATGCAACCAAGATATGTACATAAATAAGAAGAGTGTTGTTACCTTTTAGTAGAAGAAATCTCTTCCATCCTGCTTAGTCTTCTTTGTCAGTTCCTTTTCTTCGACAATCGATGCTTCGTTTTTCTTCTTCCTTTTCTTTAGCTCGGGACATTGATTCCTGTAGTGACCATACTTCTGACAATTGAAGCATTGTATTTCTGAAATGTCTTTCTCTTGATTTGGCTTCCTCCTTGAACCAAACTTCCTTTTATTCTTGAAGTTCTTGAATCTTGCTGTGAAGGCTCGATCATCGTACTTCTTTTGAGGTTTCTCTTTTGCATTGATCCTTGATTCTTCTTGAGCACAGTAAGTCCAAAGTTCTTCAAATGTCGGGTACTCCTTCCTTGTGTTCATGCTTGCAGCAAATGCATCCCATGTCTTGGGAAGACCATTGAGTACTATGTTCACCAATTCCTTTTCTGAAGTGATCTCTTCAATATCTTGTAGTTGATCTCTTAGCTGGGAGATCCTTACAAAGTAGGATGTTATGCTATCGTCATCATTCATCCTCATGTCACGAAGTTCATTCTTCAAACTCATAACTTGTCCAATGTTTCTGACTGAGAAGAGATTAGTTAGGGAATCATACATCTTCTTCGATGAGTCAAGATGGGACATGTAGGGTATCAAGTGGTCTTTTATGGAATCTACTATGATACTCATGGCATTGATGTCAACATCTTTGAACTTCTCCATAGCTACAACATTCTGCGGTTCCTTCTCTTCTCCTTCTTTGAACTCTGGCTTCACGATATTTCCTTTCACAATGTCCAACACTTTATTCTTAGCAAGGATGAGGTCAATCCTTGTCTTCCATGCTTTGAAGTTGGAGGCTCCTTCTAGCTTGTTCTCAGACTTCATAGAGTTTGTCATGGCTTGCTTGACTTGGTCAAACCCTAGATTTGACCAGAAATCCAAACTTCACGTCTTGGCCTTCTGAGTGTACCAGGAGATGCGCTGGGCTATGGCACACTGATCTATCCAAAGATTAGGTCAATATTGTCACTTAAGGTGCCTCAACAAGAGGTTTAGGGTTTATGCAACTGCTACTACTGGTAACCCTAGCTGCAGTGCTTTTGGAAGCTGCTCCTGCTAGTAACCCTAGCAACAGTTCTTCAACGAGCTCAATGTCTAGTGGTTATGTTTCCTTCCAGTGTTTTCGGCTGACTGAAGGGGTGTGGGCCCATAACCTGTTAGAATATATAAGATGGTGTTCTCATTTTACCACGACGATACCCTCGTCTCCCAACCACAGGCCGAAGCCTCCCTCCGAGCACCTTAACCTTGACCTGAGAATTCCTCCAGAAGAAAACCCTAGGCTAGATAGCCAAACAAAGAGAAACACATCTCTCCCCAAGGATAGGGCATCACAAAAAGATGATCAGATAGTTCAAACCCTAGCCAAGAGATATCCAAGCCAAATACTGAAACTTGCTGCTGCAGCAGCTGCACCTGCAACCCTTCTCCAAACCTGCGCACCAGCTGCAACTGCAGTGTGCACCAACTGGGAAAACTGCAGTCCTGAGATGTGTCAAATGCAAGACTGGTGCCCTGTATTTATAGTAATCCTGCCAGTTTACTGGGGCCGACTTCTCCTTCTGGGTAGGTGTCTATTCAGTATATTATTATTAATCATGGCCGACTTCTTCTCTTGGAGGCTAATAGCCTAATATAAATTATATTCTTGAGCCGACAAGGCTTCTAGGGTTATTAGCCAATTCATTAGGGTTTCTCTTGCCTCCCGGAGTCTTCTATTCTCGTCAGGTTCACATGTAGAGGTAAATACCTCTTGCAGCTACCATAATATTAACACTGAGGATAGTGCAATACCCCCACGTTGACCCACATGTTGTAAATATGTATATGTACATATGTTGTATAAACTTGTGATGCAATATGTATTTTGGGTCGGAGTTCTTATGTAATTATGTTTTGGGCCAAAGTGCATATGTGATAGTAGGTTGATGTGCATGTATGCTGAAAGGCCAATGAGATTGGCATTGTAAATTATAATCACACTCAGATATATTAATAAAATACATCATTGTTGCAAACCAAGTCAGACGAGAGAGTATGGGGGGCTAGGAATCCACGACAATGAAAGGGGGCGAAGGGCTTGTGGAAAAGGGATTTAAGGCTACGGGGATAAGTTAAGCCTTAAATTAATCATAAGTCATAGCCTAAGTCCTTATGTCATGATTTTATCCTAAGTTATTTTTTTATCCTAAGTTCTCAAGTCGAGGGATGGGTTCCCAAGTGGTGGGGAAAACAATTCCTTGGTTTCCACTTGTCAAAAAGGGAACATGCATATTTAAACTTGGTTTTTAGTGGAAAACTCATTCATTCTTTCCATTCTTGCTCTGGGGATATTGGGTCTGAGCTAGTGAGCCACTGTAACCCTATGACATGGTGAACCTTATGAATCCTAGGTGGATTTGGGTGAACAATTCTCCATGGGTTTCCTTGGGAAAGGTTGATTCCCTAGAGGGAGAATTTTCTGGGATAGGTTTCCCTCGGTGTGAGACCTAAGGGTACCTAGAGACTCTAATATAGAACATGGAGCTTCTAGAGACATAGATCTCTAATAATTCTTGGATGGTTTGTGATGGAGCCCTAGAAGAGAAGTGCAATAGCCTTAGGAACTGTGGTACAAAGAATGGGGCACACTTCCTTGGGTTGTGCAGGGTGATGGGGAATGAGAGGTTGTAATTTAGAATTGTTGATGGAGTTCTGTAACTTGGCCTAGCCAATGTTAGTGTTGATTGTGAGACCTTAGTTGACTTAGGCATCCTTTTCCTTGGTGGGGTCATAGCCCAAACTCGAGGGTGACCTATTGTTGGGAGTGTTAGAACAACAATGTCTATGGTCGGGTGGAACAGTCAGGTCTATATCTAGTTGGTGATTTTATAAAAAGATAAGTGTTATTTTATGTGATTATATGTTGATTAATGTGTGGTTACATGTGCTTAATTATGTTATGTCATAAATGTTTATAATAATGCATGTAATTATATGATGTTAGGACCGCATAATTGTTTCATATATAGGGCATATTATTACTATTGGTATATGAGCTTGGATAGGGGTTTGGGTGTGCTATTAATTGATATTAGAGCATATTATATGGTGATATGAGCATTTAAGAAGGATGTCATATTTTATTTAATGGTATCAAAGAAATAATGAAAAGGAAATTTTGAAATTTTTTTATGTGATAGAGTTTGAATTATAGTGACATATGCCCATAAATGAGTCTAGGGAGTGTTACACTCTTTGATTTCCATTTTTATCCTAGGAATATCCAATCTTAAATATTCTAGAGTTTGTTTATCACCGAAATTGTTCATAAATCTTGTTTCAAAGTCATTCCAACTAGTAATAGATCCCATTTGCAAATTAAAGTGTGAAGTAAAAGCCTTTTTTTTTAAAGTATATGGAAACAAGCGGTAGACCACATATTCATACTGAACATGCATTAATCTAATAGCTATTATAAATTTTCTTATGTGAACTTTTAGTGGGCCTAATATGTTTAGGTCAAATTTTGACAACAAATGGTCTATATACTTGGGAAAGTCATGAAGTTTATTTGTCAATGAGAAATAATTTTGTGCTAGGCAGGAAAGTTGGCTATGATTTCCATCCACAAGGAAATATGAAAATTATGTTGTCCACTCTGAAGTAGATTCAAAGTCAAATAATGAGTCTGAAGAGCTTGTGGAAGGAGTAGGACCATGGGTAAGGGCGATTTGGTTCAAGGTTTCAAATATTTACTCAAGGGTGTTGAAATTCCTCCTACTCAACACCCGATAGTTAGCTAAAAAAAAATCACTTTATCTACTAAAATCATGGTTGAGTAATCAACTAAACATGCAACATAAGAATAGATAAGGAAATAAAATGAAACACATAAAAATATCAAATTTTTTGGGTATAAAACTCTGGAGGGAAAACCATTACTAAGAATGATTTTATTATGCTAAAATGAGGGCTCCTATAATAGGGATAATATCCCACTGAGAGAAATATAATTGTAGACTAACCTCGAAAGGTATGACCTTCTTGTACGACCACTTCTGGCATGCCTTTCGAGGCATACACAATTCTCCTTCTTGTGAATCATGTATATATGTGATTCACCTCACTGTGAACCATGTATCCATACAAAAAACTTGTATGACAAGTTATATACGATCTCACACTCTCATGTGGCTTCCTTGGACTAAAACCCACCTGTGTAAGCCTATGTTCTCTCTTTTCCTTGAATTGATCTCTAGATGGAATTCCTTCTCCTTCCCTATCCGAGATCTCCTTGAATCTATCAGGCATCAAGTGTCAAGTGTATTTCTCCTTCACCCTAGCCTTTCTTTTATAATCATGAGTTATATATCATGAGTTATAATCTATTTCTAATCTCCAAAGTGATCTACAGTTGAGATTACTTCTCACGCTCACTTGAGATTTAGATTACATGTTTCATGCTAAGTACTTTTGGAATGTTTCTTAAATAACTCAATTAACTAATTACATAATTAATTAATTAAAGCAATTTACTTTAATAATTCCTTTATTTAAAATAAATTTAAGAGTAGAAGGATTTGGATGACTTCCACACGTCTAGACACATAGACCTATGTTGAAATACCTGTCTAATACTACCATTAACATCAAATCTCCCTCTTAGCAGGCAGGTATTTCCTGAAGTTCCACCTGGAAATGGTTCTTCCTCTAACTCTAACACAATGTCACCCACAACATCTTGCATACTCGCATTCCTCCAACCCTACTAGTCAGCTACTCCCTGAATATTAGAAGTCTCGAAATCGATGATGCTACATATCAATGCCACTAAGATTGAAAACTTCATTGAAGGTATGCTCTCCCTCAATGTGCTCTTAGAATATTCTTGCTCCTGATCATCGAGCAATAGTATGTGAAATCTACTCATCCTTTGACCGTTTACCCTTCGAAACCTCCTGCTCCTCATCCTCTATGACTAACATTGATCCATGATCCAATATCTTTATGGATCTACTTACATCATGGCCCTGCAACCTGTATAACCTTCCCTCTCTACACCAATGTTCATTGTTTTGTTAGGGATAGCTCCCTCTAAACATATGAGTACTTGTCGTCTCTGAAAAAACCATGTCCTCCAAAACTAAAAATGAGAGCAAGTTCTTCTTCAGTTCTAGTACATATAACACATCTGCCACCTCCAGAAAACCTCTTGACTCGAGATGGAACCTGACTATCCCAACTAATTCTACACTAGACTTGGAATGAGTGCTGAGCTCCACATGTAAACCTCAGTCTACCTCTGACCAACTGGTGAACAACTCATGTATCCCCATCATGTGGAAAAAATCACCATTGTCAAAGTACCACACACTCCTTGAGTAGGTGTTGGTAGAGAGGCATGTGAAGATTGAGAATTCCTTCTCAAATTTTGCTACAAACTCATCTAGTTGCATCTTTGTTGATGTTGTTGTCTTCATCTTATCTTGCCTCTTCTTCTATGGAAACTGTGATGCTTAGTGCCCAAACATGTGGCATGTGAAGCACTTGATTTTACTCAAGTCCTTCTTTCGTGGCTATGAGGTTGACTCCTCATTGTTACCCTACTTGTTCGAACCCTTTCCTTTTCCATTCCTTGTCTTGCAGACAAGGGCCAAGTTCTCTTCACTACCTCTCTTCTTGCTATTGTTTGACTTCTAGTGAGTCTCTTCCTCGATACAATCATCCCAAAGTCTCTGCCAATCTGGTATATTTTCCCAAGCACAAACTCCTTTGAAAAATGGTGCTCAAGCCTTGGGAAGACCATTTAATGTCATATTCACGAGCTCTACATCCTTTTTTTTCTCCCCTATGACTACAAGTTGATCACGTACATGTGTGATCCTTATGAGATAAATGGTAACATTATCTGATCTAGACATCTAAATCGATATGAGTTTATTCCTTAAGACCATCTTCCTATTCATGTTATTTCTCTAGAATAAAATTACCAAGGCATAAAACATCTCTTTGGTCATATTCTTCTCGTTTAGGTGAGGGATTATATGGTTCTTCACTGAATCTAGGAGAACCCTTTCTTCTTTGATCTCCTTCTTGTTGTGAGCATCTAAATCTATCGAATTTGTTGGTGGAGTAATTGTTTTATGGACTAACTCCCAAAGGTCATACTCCTTCAATGCCAAAGTCACTTTTTCTTTCCAAGATAGGAAGTTGGATGCTACATCCAATCTTTCTTCAACTCTCAATGGTGTTTTTTCCATCCCTAAGACTTGATAAACTTCCCTAGAAATACTCTTCTACTTGAAAATTCCCCCTGTTTTGATTTGTACGGTCTATACTTGACTTTTATCACTGAATTTTGTATGGATATGAGATATAGCTTCCCTTTAGAGCACGTGCTTTGATACCATGTTGAAATTTCTCCTACTCAACACCCAACAATTAGCTCAAAACAAAATCACTTTATCTACTAAATGCACAACTCAGTACTCAATTAAACATGCAGCATAAGCATAAATAAGGAAACCAAATCAAGCACATAAGAACACCAAAATTTTTGGGTATAAACTCCTCGAAAAACCCGAGAGCGAAAACCAGTGATGAGAATGATTTTATTATGCTAGAATCAAGGCTCGCGTAATAGGGATAATGTGCCAATGAGAGAAATACAACTGCACACTAACCTAGAAAGGTCTCGACCATTTTTGGCATGCTTTTCAAGGCATACCTACGTGATTCACCTCAGAGGGAAAATTTTTACTGAAAGTTCCATACGATCCAACATTGTGGCTTTCTTAGACTGAAACCAACCTCGGTAAGTCTATTCTCTCTCTTCTCCTTGACTTGATCTCTAGATGGAAGTCCTTCTCCTTCCATATCCAAGATCTCCTTGAATCTGTCAAGTGTCTTTCTCCTTTACCCTAGCCTTTCTTTTATAATTGTGAGTTATAATCTATTTCTAATATCCAAGGTGATCAACCGTTGATATTATGCTACCACTAACATCAACAAAGAATGTAGGTTCTTGCAACTTTCAAGCATTGACAACACATTGCTTACTTTCTTATAAGAGCTTCTACTCATTTCAACTCTTCATTTACATTGAAATCCCTCATACAAAATTCTAAGGTGGTGGTACTTATTTTGAAAGTGTATGGGTCTTTAAATAAGAAAGGGAAGCTGTTATGATACTTTTACATTAAGTGTGGGAGATTAATTCCTTATTAACTCAAACATATCTCAATTATGATCAATCTTTTAATTCAAATGATTTGGAAATATATCACTTTTAAATCGAAAAATTGCATAATAGGATAACATAAATGCATTGTTTGAATGTTTGCATGACAGAAGTCCTTTGAGGGTTATAATATTTTGAGATGAAGATCACGGGCCGATGACCTATTGCACCAATTAAAAAGATTGATGACTAAGTTTATAAGTGGCTTAATGAACTACTAGTTTATAAGTGGCTTAATGAACTACTGGGTTGATTCTAAAGTTGGTGCTATTAAAAAATGAAGATATATCCTAATGGATCATCGAGCTCGTTTGAAATATTGATGTATGAATTTAAAGGTGAATCGTTGAACCATAAAGTCGTTTCACATGATGTTCAATGAATATCCTTGCAAGACACCTAATGGAAATCTATTCAGAGCCTTCAAAATAGCTTTGGTGAAGATGTCAAAGGCAACCCAATGAATTATTGAGTGCATTCAAAGATGTGATTGTTGGATGGGATTAACGGATCTCCATGAGCCATTGGGTGGTTTTGAAAGGTGCTCTATTTGAAAACGTCCTAAAATAACTAACGACAAACCAGAGCCATTTTACAGTTATCTCTTGAATGGACCAATAAACTATCAAGCTAGTTTGGATTTTTTTTAAAGGTCACCTAACAGACTATAAGAGTGATTGGAGAGAGAAGAAATCAAACATGAAAGCACGCGTAATGAAGTATCAAATATTTTCAAAAGATAAAACTTCCATATGAAAAAAATTATCCAATGAATTCCATTTGGTTCCTCTCGAAAGAGATGACTACCAAATGTTAAATTTGTTGGATGGATGAATGAAATTTGATTGGGGCAATTCAAAAGTTGAATGGTTTAATTTGAAAGGTGCCGATTGGTTCATTGGGGGAATTTCGAAGAGGATTGACATAGAAATTTTGAAGGGTGGATGTTAAAAAGAGACTCGATGAACTATCGGTAGGTTCTTTAATGTTTTGTATAAGAAAATTTGAAAGAGGCTTGATAGTTATCCCGCCATAGTGAATTAAGAAGTCGGTATTTAAAAAATAAAAAGCATGATGGCACTATTTCAAACAAAGAAAACAATTTCTCATTAAAACAAAAGGTAGTAGAGAAATTTTCTTTTGAGTCACCATTGTATTAACCTCTACACAGTAAACTCCTTAGTGGGGGAGTCATTTTAAGAAACTACAGGTATATATATTCCTATGAATATTTAATTGGCGATTAAGTACACTGCTTGGTATAATTGGCGATGAACTGAGCTCCACAATTTACAAAACCGTCCAAACTTTTGTTCAACAGATTCTTCTATGCAGAATTTTTGTTTAACTGTATAAATTAAATATAAAACGCTACTAAATTAAACAAGTATGTAATTTGTGTTTACATTTTGAATCGATTCGAAGACCCCGAAATTCTTTGAAATTTTGAATCGATTCAAAAACTCTAAAATCTAAAAATGTTATAACCCTGAGTACCATGGAAGGACCTGCTCTTTGCATATCGCTAGAAACCATGGCCAAAATAAGTGTTTGGATGAACTTTTACTCTACTGACAAGGGTAATCGGTCAACACTCTTTTGGGCCTTTCAGGTGAAAATAATTGAAAGTTCAATCAGGGATTTTGACGGAATAGATCGCATATGAGTTTATAAATCTCATAATCAATAGCTGAATTTATTTATTCAAACAAATTTTACAGTTTCCAACAGTTTAATAATCAATTACTAAATTTATTTATCCAAACAAATTTTACAGTTTTAAGCGATTTGATATAAATTTCAGAGAAAAATAAAATAGCCAAAATACAATGAAAACGGATAAACAAGGGAGTAAGCTAACTATGAAACAATCTTTCCTCTTTTCAATTAAATAAATGGGTTTGAATCCGATCAGATTTTCAGAATAGCTTGAGTTTGATTGGGATGAAATTCATGTATTTCAAAACCTTACTTCAATAGTTTTGTTTTATTTTAAACCAATTCAGATGTTCAAAAAATTGATCAAACTTTTAAATCAACAAAAAATTCAAAACTGCATCACCTAAAAAAAAAGTAACTAGAAAAAAAAATTACTCCCAAATTAACCCACCCCATAAACAAGTGATTAACCCGTTTTCCTCCAACTCGTTAACCCGTTATCCTATGCATATAATTAACATTTGGTGGTGACCGTTAGATACCAGGTCTTCAAAGCTACAACGTATATACATGGTGACCGTTGAGATATCAGGTCTTCAATGTTACAACGTATATACATGCTGACCGTTGAGATACCGGGGCTTCAAACTTACAACGTATGTCAGAACCGTGGCGGGGAACAAGTAGTCGTTATAGAAGTCAGAAAAATAACAAGCTAGCAATAACCAGTCTGAGCAGCATTCAATGATAGGGCACTTGTTATATGCACCATCAAATATATTTTGAGGTATATATTAAGGTGATCATCATATATATTTTGAGGTATATATTAAGGTGATCATCATATATATTTTGAGGTATATATTAAGGTGATATATTAAGGTGATCATCATATATATTTTGAGGTATATATTAAGGTGATCTGAGAGTGTATATATCAGTGATAGTGATAGTAGCATTGAATGTTGAGTAACAGGCTGGTTATTGTTTGTTAAAATAATATGTTTGGTTATTAAGGATTTTTTAATGATCTAATGGTTTCATGATTGATTGTACTTTTATGCCAAGTTACAACATAATGTAAATTACAACATAATGATAAACAGAAATGCATCACCTCCTCTAAAGAGTAATAAACAACTTGCTACAGAGCATTCAACTCTACCAAAATGATATATACATTGTCGAATCACTTTGATATATATATATATATATCTAAATATATTCAAAAATATATATACCACCTACCAAAGCATTGACTGTATAACCCCACCCCAAGCCCCAGCAGCTGCGCAACAGGATGGGTAGATCTTGGTAATTTGGCGACATTGGTGCCATGGCACGCTGTATATTGCTCGCCCCACCCCCGGGCCCCCGCAGCTGCGTAGCAGAGTGGGTAGATACTGGTAATTTGGCCGCATTGGTGCAGAAGTAGTACAGCAAACGGTACAGTTGCTTCCCAAGTTCCCATGACTAAGCATGGCATTGAACGTCCTCAGCCGGTTTCGACAGATGTCCGTGCGTAAGAAAAGGTACTTCTCCTTAACGTCATATTTTCGATTACTGTAGTACTGCATAACACCAGATTAGGTACATAGGAATGCAGAATATTATAATGCCGCCCACAGATAAAAGAGTTGTCAGTATCGAGGTGTGAAAAGAGGTGAGATCGGAAGAGCG
>CBVK0100286866.1:0-21965 GCA_900067695.1 Picea abies
CATGTAAGCACTCACTTTTTTCTCACATATCGACGAAAAGAGTGCAAACAGAAACTATCACACCATTGAAATAATAATCGTATCCATCAAACACAAAATGTGTCTAACCACCATTTTATAAGATTTACATTTTAATTTCAAATGAATGGTTTGTTGAACGATAAACCTAAGGAAAAAATCATGAAAACGACAAGCCAAATTCTAAGTTTAATTCATGCTTGTAGTCATGAATTAAACATAGAAGAATTGAAAATCAAAATAGTAGAAAATAGTGAAATAAACTTTAACCCAATCAGTCATAATAAACTTGTAAAAGTGTTTATAGACAGGGTGATGGAAGCTACAAAAAATGGAATGCCTCTCGATCATGTTTAAAAAATAAAAAACATGTGTGGCTGCCAACACACTTTCTATTTCAAGCATTAATCCAACCGATAAAGTTTTTATGAGTTGGTGATTTTTTAATAAGGATTAAATTTAAATAAGGAATTGTAGGCTCAAATTAATCTAGATTTATAATGACATCAATTTTTAATGTTTGAATTGACTTATTGATGTAGTAATTTTCCCTCTTCTTAAAATACTTCTTCGGAAAATATTTTTCTTGACATTTTACATGAATTTCCATAGAATATACTAACTAGATCCAAAAACCAATGACATATCAATTTTGAAATATGGTACTGCACATATAATATATTATCAAGGAAAAAACAACCTACATGAAATTTCATTTGAACAAAAATTTACAAGTTAAATGAGTACATAAATAAAAAAACATACTAACCTTGCAAGTTCAAAATCCGAGCTATGTAGATCGAGAATTGGATTTTTTGAACTGGTGGGTGATGGAAAAAATAAACATCTCACACAAAAACCATGAACAATGTTGCAACTATAGAAAATGTGTTGCAAAGTCTCATAATGTCAGGTATATATAGATCGAATATCATCGATATAGAGAAGAAAATGCCTGAGTTGACCTGCAGAAAGTCAACTAGCCATTGCAAGCCACATGTGTTAGCAAATGTTTTTTGAAGTGGGCAATAATCATCACTATAGCGACAAAATTTTGTGGCAATAGCGACGAAAATCCCGCCCAATTTACAAAAAAAAATGAAAATAATGGAAACGTGGAAATTTTTTGTGGAATAATCATCCCATATGCAGTAGTGTTATTTAACTTGAATGAATACATAAGATCAATCTTTGAATATCATCTACAAACAATTATGAGAGACCCAACTCTCTCTTACAATACACAACTTGTAGTTCTCAGATCCAGCTAAGAAATGAGGAATCTATCCCTCATAACAAGTACCATTTTATTGATCTCAGATCCAATTGAGATGTGAGGAATCCAATCCTCATACAAGAACCCACTTGTAAACATGCACCAACCTGATAGGATGAACCTTCATTCAATCCATTATATATAAATATATATACTTCAACAAATTTAACTACACTTTCTTCTCACCATTCCTTCTTGTTTATATAGTCTTCCAACTGGTGTGAATTTGAATCATTGTGTCTTTTGATATTTGAACCATTGTACCTTTCCATTTAAATGATAATATTTATCTTTAAATAATATCATTTTCCCTTTTATCCTTTATTCATAATGCTCATGAATTAACTCTCTTTTAATCATGACTCTGTGTAGGTTTATTTGTCTTCATGAGTTGATCATGGACATGGATCGACTCATTATATCGTAATCATGCTTCTAATGTGTTCTTAGTTCACCAACATATCATATTTGATCTTTTTATCAATTCTTTGTATTGTTCTAGTGTTAACTCTCTATCGAATTAAATTTGTATGAGGTGCTTACTTCAAACCATTTACATATGACCATATGCGCAAAACCATGGGATCACTGATTTAAGTGTTGCCTCTTCTCTTACCCTTATTTATCTATTCCATACGACCACAGGTGGTGACTAGACTCTAGGATAAATAAGTGCTTGATCACTTTTCCAGATCTACGGTCACCTTTTAATCGCATGATGAGATGGACGAATGTCGTTACTTCAGGACTTCATCCTTCACGACTTCCAACCTCTTTACAAATATCCCAAATAAAAGACGTCTCTCCATAATCTTCAATGGTTGAGAATGCTCTCTGAAGTAGTTCAATGGTTAGAGTCACTTCATGGTTTACGCTTATTATATCCGTCCACTGTACTTGATCAACGGTCGATAACACTCCCGAATTAGATCAATAGTTAGCATTAACTTCGACCTTCATCACTTTGGGTGTTTGTTGGTGGTGAAACTCCCAAAGTACAAACTCTCTGAGTGACGTAACTTGATGACGTCACTTATTGACTTGGCAGTGACTAAGTGGTTGCCACATGTCACTTAGATTCGTGACTCATGCATACCTGAAATTCCAACTACACTTTGACACTTGTCTTCATATGATTATGCCACATGTCCATGTGGACGTAGATCTCCTCATGTAGCACATGTTCTTCTCCTAGATCTAACGATTGTCTTAACTCCCAAAATGTATTAACCCAATCCAACGACTATAGGGAATTTGGGTATTTGGGATCTCAAGCATTTTTCCTTTCTTATCCTATCCTTCTACTTTCCTTGATCCAACGGTCGGGATACTTCCTGAAGTGTTCCTCAGATCGGACTGCTCATGTCCACTTCGGGACTTCGGCCTTCGGGTAATCTTACTTGTTCTCAACTCTTTTCTTCTGAAGTGGTCAGCACTAAAGTTGACCACTAATCTGATCCAATGATCATCATGTATTGTCCAAATCCGATGGTCCTCATTTACTTCGGGACTTCCAGGCTTCAATATTCATCTTTTCTTATCCTATCCTTCCACTTTACTCGATCCAACGGTCGATATATTATCCAAAGTGTTCCTCGGATTAGACGACTCATGTCCACTTCGAGACTTCGGCCTTTCTTATTTCGTGTTTTACCCGAAGTGTAACCTCCTCACAACGTTTAACCCAAAATGAATGTTGTTCGTTGATCGTGATCTTAGATCGACAACTTGATATTTTTGTGATGCTTCTTTTTCTTGGTTTAAATCCAATGAATCTTATTTTTCCCAAAAGGTTACCTATGATCATATGGCTCATGTTTATTTTGGAACTTCAACTTTGGCTAAAATTCCTTCATGCACATTTCCTTCGGTCAATTTTACCCGAAGTGGTGAATGCCAGAATGACCATGCGTATGTCACTTCCATGATCTATGTTCCATGAATTACTCTGTCCTTGCACTTAACTTGATCCAAAGGTTGAGAATGCTCTCGGAGCACATCAATAATCAGGGATGATTGTGGGGTCCTCACTAGCACGATGTTTAAAACTATTGTTGAGTTTCACAATGGAAACTGCTTGTTTGGTAGTGGAACTGATGCCAACCGTAGATCTATTGGTGGGTGATGATCGACGGTCTAGACTAATTATGGGATTGGAATTAATAGATTTTTTAATTCTCCCTTCGTACTCCATAATCAATCCCTACCCTTGATTTGGAGCCTGCATATCCAATGCTCATGACTTGATCTTATCGTTGACCAGTCCTCCAATGGTCCTTCTCTTGTAATTTGACGGTCTATACTAATTGCATGATTGGAATTAATGTGTTGTTTAATTCTCCCTTCACGCTCTGCAATCAATCCCTACCCTTGATCTGGTGCTTGCATATCCAATGGTCACAACTTGATCTGATCATGTTTCTGCAATGCTCTTTTCTTTCTGAGCTTTGATCTTTGCATATTGTCTGACATTTTCATTCTTTTTATATTGTTTGACATTTTCATTCTCTGCTAACTATTATACTATTGACATCAATGATAACTTAGCAATGAAAATTCATCATAACAGCTTATCATCACATCACAATGACATCGACTGTTTACATCAATGACAACATATCAATGAAAATATGTCCAATAGTTGAGGGCAAGTTGCAGGTATAAATATTTGAGTGGGGTTCTCAACGGTGGTCTTCATCTAATTTCTGAACGAGTTGGGTTCTTTATCTTGTCTTGTTAGCATTTGCATTTATATAGCATACTTGGGATTATAGTCGATTTCTACAGTCATTCCATTTGTTGTGGTTTACCCCATGCCATAGATTCATTTTCCTCATAAAATGGACTCGGATGGATGAATCGGTAGTTGCATTGGATCCAGGGCACTGGGTTTCATCTAGTGGGGCCCATTCATTGTCATTCCGTTGACTAGAAAATTGTTTGTTGGAGGATCTCCAAAACTATGGTTTTTCTCAATGAGGCATAGTGTAATTTTTGAACGAGAGGTCAATTTTGAAGAACACTGTGCTGGGAAATTGTGGGTAGTGTAGTCATGTGGGCCTTGGAAAAATAGATGTTTGGGAGATTATGGAACTCCATTATGCTTCTCTGTTTGGATTTTATGCCCCTGGACCAAAGTGTTGATATGTCCCTAAATGGATTGAGGAGGCGACTTTGTTTCAATTCGCGATAAAACTCAAATTGGGACTCCGATGGATGAATTGTCGGTTTCATTGGATCCGGGGCACCCAGTTTTAGCTAGTGGGGCCCATCCAATGCTATTTTGTTGCTAGGAAAACCATTTTTTGGAGGCTCTCCAGCACTAGGGTTTTTCTCAGTGCTTATTACATATGTTTTTCAATTTAACACCTTGTTAGGCTATGCATGGCAAGGGAAGTCGTGGAATGTCTTGGAAAGGAAAGGCAAGGCATGACAAGGTAAGACATGGCAAGTGAAGGAAAGGAAAGGCATGGCAAGGCAAGAAAAGACAAGAAAAAGTGAAGGCAAGGCAAGGCAAGGCATGGCAAGGTAAGGTAAGTGAAGGAAATTCATGGTAAGGTAAGGCAAGGCAAGGAAAGCCATGGCATGGAAAGACAAGGAAAGTAATGACATGGCATGGCAAGGAAAGGCAAGGCATGGCATGGCATGGAAAGGAATGTCAAGGTAAGGAAAGGTAAGGAAAGGCAAGTCATGACATGTGAAATAAAGGCAAGGCATGGCATGGAAAGGAAAGGAATGGCATGGAAAGTCAAGAAAAGGCATGGAAAGGCAAGGCATGGCATGGAATGGCATGGAAAGGCATGGCATGACATGGAAAGGCATGGAAAGGCAAGGCATGGCATGGAAAGGAAAGGGAAGGCAAGGCATGGCATGACATGGAAAGGTGGGACATGGCATGGAAAATAAATGCATGGCATAGCATGGCATGGAAAGTGAAGGAAAGGCAAGGCATGACATGGAAAGGAAAGGTAAGTCAAGTGAAGGAAAGGCATGAAAAGGCAAGGCAAGTGAATTCAAGGGAAGGACAAGAAAGGTAATTCAGGTGAAGGCATGGCATGGAAAGGTAAGGTAAGGCAAGGCAAGGCAAGTCATGACATGTCATGGCATGGAAAGGTAAGTGGAGGAAAGTTAAGGAAAGTGAAGAAAAGGGATGGAAAGGAAAGGCAAGGAAATGCAATGCAGGACAAGATAAGGCATGGCATGGAAAGGAAAGGTAAGGCATGGCAAGGTAAATAAAGTGAAGTCAAGGTAAGGCAAGGTAAGGAAAGTGAAGGCAGGGCATGGCATGGCATGGAAAGGAAAGGAAAGACAAGGAAAGGAAAGGAATGACATGGCATGGCATGGCATGGAAAGGCATGGTATGGCATGACATGTCATGTGAAGGAAAGGAAAGGCATGGTATGGAAAGACAAGGCAAGGCAAGGCATGGCAAGGCATGGCATGGCATGGTATGACATCGCAAGGAAAGGAATGGAATGACATGGCATGGAATGTGAAGGCAAGGAGAGGCATGAAATGGAAAGGAAAGGAAAGGCATGGAAATGTAAGGCAAGGAATTACATGGCATGACATGGAAAGACAAGTGAAGGCAAGGCATGGTAAGGAAAGTGAAGGCAAGGCAAGTCATGGCATGGGAAGGCAAGGAACGACTGTTGAAATATTGTAACTTTGAAAAATATTATAATTATATTTGAGTTATTATATTATAGATAAAATCCCCTTTTGTGGATTGATCATGTCGGGTGTTGTATAGGACCAAATCCCCTTTTGTGGATTGGTCAAACCATATTTTTATGGTGGTATTTTTAAAGTCGGCCCCTAGGGTTTATAAAGTGGTTTTAACCACTCTTGGAATAATTCGACCCTACTAAGTGAAGAGACATAACCCTATCACCTCCTCATCTAGTATATGTAAGTGAGCATGGAGCCTCACTTGTTCACTCACTCACTTAGACTTCTAGTGTACATCTTTTGAAGGAAGATGCAATTACACGAAGGAGAAGAGAGGCGCATGGTTAGTCCTAGTTTATTCTTGGTGGTTTGGTCTTAGTCTTTGAATTGTATCGGAACTATATTATTGAGGAATTTTTTGTTGGGTTTTCTCCCCCATGAGGGTTTCCTAGGATAAAATGTTGTGTACCTTGTGATTGTGTTTCTTTCAGTGATCCTCTTTATGATGTTATTTTGGAAGTGCATTGAATTCTATAGTAAATCGAAGATAACCTAATAACAACATTAAAATTAATATGGTATCAAAGCTTGACTGAATAGATCACCTTTCACTAGGTATCTAAAATGTCATTGTTGTCGTACAAGGAAATTAGGGATTTTTATTGGAGAGGAATGTTTTACCAAAAACCATCTAGGGAAGTGTGCCCTAGCCTAGCACATTTTTTTCATATTGTGTGCACCTTTACAGTGGCTAGATTCTCCAAAAATTCAAGCCCTAGTTTTGACTAGTACAAGGAAACTAGAAAACTAGAACCAGTACCAGAAGTACCCATCCAGATTTGTGCAGGTGAAGTTTCAAGGGGTAAAACTTGGAATTTTTGTAAACAGTCAGCTCCAACTAACTCACCTTAGCCCAATGTATTTCCTAGTAAGTTCATATTCATTTTCTGAGCACTTTCATTTTCTGGTCATTTTTCTAGCTACAAGTCAAGATGTATTTAAGAACCAAGCTTGTTGACAAGTTATAAGGTGTGGAAAACTTCAATTCCTAGAAGTACAGAATTGGACTCATTCTTGAAGAGAATGACCTTGAAAAATTCATAAAATAAATTGTACCAGAACCCAAACAATAAGCATCCAAAGAGAAGTAAAGGAAAGATATGATTAGGGACAAAAGAATAATTACATATTCCATTAAAAAACACTTGATCCATCAAGTGTATTCTAATAATAATCCAAAAGAGATGTTTGATTCCCTAACCATAATGTATGAAGAAAATATCATCAAATGAAAGATGAACTTGAGAACCCAACTCAAGAATACAAAGATACATAAAGGAGAAACAGTTCAAGACTATTTCTCTAGGGTTTCTCAATTCATGGAACAATTAGAAGCAATTGGAGACAAATTGGATGAACATGAACTCATCATGACAAATCTTAATGGTCTCACAACACCTTGGGATTCCTTTATCCAAACTATATGTGAAAGAAAAGAGAAACTCCAATTTGACAGTCTATGGGAAGAATGTGCTCAAGAAGAAGCAAGAGTAGCCAACCGAGAAGCTGTACTATTAAGGGATGAATATCAATCCCTAGATTCTCATGCTAAAGGAGGAAATAAAAGGTCTCATTTTCAAAAGGAGATCCACCTTCATAAAGAATCTCACTCCCCAAAGAGATTCACCCACTTCCATAAAGAATATTACCATCCAAAGAGATTCCATAAATATCATAAGGGTCAAAGAAAGGAAAAAATATTTATCCTCTTATCAATGTTATCATTGTGATAAGATGGGACACATTTCTAAGAATTTTCCTGCCAAAAGGGAAGAATACAATAAGAGAAATAACAAAATACAGCATGCCCATGCAGCTGAAGATGATGAGCCACCCAAGAAAGTGACCAAAGAAGAAATTGAAGATTATGTTTAGTTTTCCGCCCTCTCAGGATCTGTGACACCTGGAGAGGATACTTGGCTCATAGACAATGGTGCCTCTAAGAACATTATAGTTCAAAAATACATTCTCTCTAGTCTTACAGAAAATGACTTCCCCCAAAAATTTTCACTTGGAGATGATTATCAATACCCTATCAAAGGAATGGGAGAATCCACCTACAAATTGGATTCAGGGACTCCAATGAAAATGAAAGATGTACTTTATGTGCCAAGTTTGACAAAGAAATTAATTTCTATCTCATATCTATATAAGAAAGGTTTCATGGTTGCATTCATAGATGGTGAAGTTCTTATGTGGCCTAAAGGAAAAACCATAGAAGATGAAATTTTTATTGGAACAAAAGAAGGTGGTTTGTATAAGTTAAAAGGTCACTCAGATGCAGCCTTGACTCACTCCACTGAGATTCCTTGTGAAATTTGGCATAGAAGAATAAATCACATAAAATACAAAGCCTTACCATATGTAAGAAAGGTAGTTACAGGTTTACCAAAGTTTAAGTTTGATCATGAAGGTGTATGCAAGGGATGTGCACAAGGAAAGAACATAAAGAATCCTTTCCCAAAGAGCGACAATAAAGTAGAAGGAGTCTTAGAGCTCATCCACTTAGATGTATGTGGTCCAATGCCATCAACCCCTCTAAGAGGGTATGTGTATTGTGTGTCATTTATTGATGATTAATCTTGTAAGACTTGGGTTTATTTCTTAAAATCAAAATATTAAGTACTTGAAAATTTCAAGGAATTCAAATCCTTGGTAAAAAACCTCTCTGAAAGAAAAATCAAGATACTCAGGTTATATAATGGAGGAGAGTACATCTCAAATGAATTTGAATTTTTTTGCAGAGATGTTGAGATAAAGAGGGAGATCACCACTCCCTATAATCCTTAAAAAAATTGTGTAGCGGAAAGAAAGAATAGAACAATTATGGAAGCAGTGAAGAGTATGATTCACGATCAAGATCTTCCAATGCACTTATGGGCTGAAGCAACAAGAACAATAGTGTATGTCCAAAACAAATTATCCCATAGTGCACTTGGATTCAAAATCCCCAAAGAAATGTTCACCAGAAAGAAGCCAGAAGTAAGCCATCTTAAAATATTTTGTTGTCTAGTGTGTGTACACATTTTGAAAGAAAGTAGAACTAAGTTGGATCCTTCAGGAAATAAGGGAATATTTGTTGGATATTGTGAGGTCTCTGAGGCCTTCATAATTTACATACTAGGTTACCATCATATTGAGATCAGCAAAGATGTAACCTTTAATGAAGATGAAACACTCAAAAGATCAAGGAAATTCCAGCTTGAACAACTATATGAAGAAGAAATTGTAGTTCCCAGAGTTGCATAACCAATGAAGGAAGTTAGAGTTACCCCTAATGATGAGATTCTAGAAGATCATGATATGATAGAATCTCAAGAACCTCCCAATATGACAATCTCTCACAAGAGAAAGCCATCCTAAGCAATGAAACTTATTCAATATGGAGAGAAGTATGGTGCCCTAGAAGGAACCATGAGACAAAGCAAGAAACCTAATCCATTCTCTAGTTATATGGCTTTGATGTGTGATCTCATAGAAAATGAACCTACTTGGTTTGAAGAATCCATTCAAAAGAAATAATGGGTGGATTCCATGAAAGAAGAATACTAGTTCATTATAAAGAATGATGTATGGGAAGTAGCTCCCATACCAAAGAACAAAGATGTGGTGTCTTCCAAGTGGATATATTACAAGATAAAACATGCAGCAAACAAAAGTATTGAAAAACATAAAGAAATATTTTTGGCTCGTGGATTTTCTCAGAAGGAAGGTATTGAATATGAAGAAACATTTGCTCATGTAGCTAGGTACACTTCTATCACAACCATCATAGATATTTCATCCAAAATGAAGTGGAAGTTAGACCAGATAAATGTGAAAACAACCTTCTTAAATGGTGTTATTAAAGAATAAGTGTATATAGAACAACCACAATGGTTTTAATTTGAAGACAGAAAGACTCGTGTTTGCAGGTTGAAGAAATCTCTGTACAGGTTGAAGCAAGCTCCTAGAGCTTGGTATGGAAAAATTGATAGTTTCTTGACAAGCTTGGGCTTTACTAAGAGTAAATTTGATTCTAACCTTTACTTCAAGGTTATGAATGATGATATAGTTATATTACTACTATATGTAGATGATTTATTCTTGACAGGAGAAGAAAATCTCATCACAGATTGTAAGAAGAAGCTCACTACAGAGTTTGAGATGAAATACCTAAGCATGATGCATTATTTCTTAGGCTTGAATTTTGGAAAATCCCAGAGAAGATATTCCTTAACCAAGGGAAGTATGCAGTTGAAATACTAAACAGATTTGACATGTTGAAATGTGAATCCATGAACACACCCATGGAAACAAATTTGAATCTCTTGGTTGATACTTCATCAGAGTTGGTTGATGCTACTCTATATAGACATATTATTGGTTTGTTGATGTATCTGAGGAATACCAGGCCAGATATATGCTTTGTTGTGAACACCTTGATTTGGTATTTGGTGGAGCTTAGACGTGTTCACCTTGTAGTTGCAAAGCATGTGATGAGATACCTTAAGGGTACGTTGGATTGTGGTCTATGTTATACTGAAGATCATGACTTCAGACTGTATGGTTATACTGATTCAGATTGGGTTGGAAGCACTTCTGATAGAAAGATAACTTCAGGATATTGTTTCAGTATGGGGTTAGCCATGAATTCATGTCAAAGCAGGAAGAAATCTAGTATTTCTCTCAGCATGATAGAAGCGGAATACATTGCAGCATGTTCCATCAATTGTGAAGCCATATGGATTCAAAATTGTTTGGCAAGTCTGTTTGATCTGGAGATGGAAGCCACCATGATTCCATGTGATAACCATATTTTTATAAAGATGTCTGAGAACCCAGTGTTCCATGATAAGTTGAAGCACATAGATATCTGGTATCACTAAATTCATGATATGGTGCAGAGAGGAGTTGTAAAGCTCCAATATGTTGGGAAAAATGAGCAGGTTGTAGATGTGTTGATGAAGCCTCTGTCTCATGTGAAGTTTGAATACTTCAAAGACAATCTTGGTGTTGTCTGAAAGGACCTCCTTTGAAAGGGGGAGTGATGTTGATGATACTATGGTATCCTGACCAACAACAGGTAGCTCCGTTAGGATTTTCTATCCTAGGGGATTGATCATCCCTAGACAGATCCAAAAGGTCCAGTAAGGACAGTCTATCAGAGTACATGTGAATGTATATTCCAGTTGTGGTCAGTAGTGGTAGCTCCATTAGTATTTTATATCCCAGGGAATCTTATTATTCCTGGGTAGATCCTGAAGGTCCAGTAAGGATGGTCTGTTAGAGTACCACAAAATGTTGTTGTTGCACCTACCTCATTCTATTTCCATATGATGATGATGATGATGTTGTCTCAACCTCGTGTTGATGATGTTGTTGTTTCATGCTTGTGCTAATGATGTTGTTGATTCAACCTCGTGTTGTTGATGATGTTATACAAGCCTCATGTTGTTGATGATGGTGTACCAGCCTCGTGCTAGTGATATTATTTGTTTAGCATTATGCTAATTGATGTTGATGTTTCAGCTTCATGCAGATGATGATGATGATGATGATGATGCTACTCCATTTCCATTCCCTGAACGATGATGATATTTATGATGAGAAAAAAAATTCTATGACTTATAGATGTGTCAGTCAGTGTTCCAGATCTTCATGATATTTCTACCGTCTCTCTCTCCCGATTATGTTGTACTGGGTTATGTCAGTAGAATACCCTTCTTGTTAACGGGGAGAGTTGAAATATTTTAACTTCGAAGAATATTCTAAGTATATTTTAGTTATTGTCATATAAATAAAATCCCCTTTTGTGGATTTATCATGTCGGGTCTTGCATAATAACAAATCCCCTTTTGTGGATTGGCCAAACCATATTTATATGGTGAGATTTCTAAAGTTGGCCCCTAGGGTTTATAAAGTGGTTTTAACCACTCTTGGAAGAAGTTGTCCCTACTAAGTGAAGAGACATAACCCTAGAACCTCCTCATCTAGTATATATAAGTGAGGATGGCACCTCACTTGTTCACTCACTCACTCACACTTCTAGTGCACATATTTTAAAGGAAGTTGCAGTTGCAAGAAGGAGAAGAGAGGCACATGGTCAGTCCTAGTTTATTCTTGGTGGTTTGGTCTTAGTCTTGGAATTGTATTGGTAATCTATTATTGAGGAAGTTTTTTTTGGGTTTTCTCACCCATGAGGGTTTCCTAGGATAAAATGTTGTGTACCTTGTGATTGTGTTTATTTCAGTGATCCTCTTTATGTTGTTGTTTTGGAAATGCATTGAATGATCTAGTAAATTGAATATAACCTAATAACAACATTAAAATTAACAATGAAAAGGAAAGGCATGGGATGGCATGGAAAGGCAAAGCATGGAATGGCATGGCATGTCAAGGCATGGCATTTCAATGAAGCAAATCAAGAATACCATAACAACCATAAAATGAAGCCAAAATTTCAATAATTCATAGATATGAAATATTTGTTCAATTATTCCTTTTACATACCTATGGTATTTCAAGGAAAACATCAAGATCACTTCTAATAATAATGGTATCCATTAACTTCTCTTGCTCATAGTAAGGCAAGAAGTAGTGTGACTTTGATGAGTTCTTACTTGGAATTGTTTGTAGTTGGAGGTTTGTACCAACAACCAAGTTCGTAAAGTGGTATATGACTTGACCTAGTTTATAATCTTGAAATACATAACCACATTTATTCCATGTTATTTCATCTTGTGTCAAATATTCTCCTTTAATTACCAACGACCCAATCATAAATTCAATGACTTTGGATTCTATTATTGATCGCATGAGGGTTTGTTTTCCCTCTAAGCAACGTGCTAGCCAATAATCAGTTCCCCATTCATTATCTCTCAGGGAAACCCTTGCATATATGTGCCCTACAAAAATGGAGTGCCAACATGTGAGTCCACTAAATGACCAAAGCATAAAACATTGATGCTAACTATTCAAAATTTAATAAAAGGATTCAACGAACCTAGTAGTATGAGATCTAAGACATGATCATAATTAGCTGAAATACTTGATTGGTCCTCCTCCAACTGGGATAATTCCATAGTGATACGTTGACCAATGGGGAGTTAAACATGATCCCATATTTCAACCCATTCTATTGATTCACAATCATCTCATTCATTACTACTACATGGACCACAAAAGCAAGATAGTTTTCTCATCAATCTTTCAACTATTGCATTGTTGGATGTTCTAACTAAATGGAATCCATGAGTGCCCTAGATTTTTTTGCATTCATACCACTATGATCGATCTACATCGACCACCTCCAAAAACTATCTATGTACATGTATTTTCCTATGTGATTGGTCTTCATGGGTTCCTGTTCTGTCTCCCATTACTAAAGAACACCATACAACAATGGATTTCACATCTCGAATGAGGGAAGTAGTTGCGAAATTCATTTTTTTCCTACATAATGTTCTTTTTATGTATGAACCTACTCCATCATGCTCCCCTTTCTCGTGCCTAGACTCAAAATAGTTCCAAATGTGTTGTACCTTCAGTTTTCCGTGCAACACATACAACCATTGAAATACACGAGAATTTTTTAACTGCCTGTGCAACCATTAGACCAAATTCAATGTTGAACCATATGTACGTTCTTATCCTTTAGGTGATTTTAAAACAAATGAAAGCAATGTTGTACATAGGATAAGTCATGGCACTGGTCATCTCTTATGTAGAAGTGACACTCCTTCAATATAATTTTTTTTTCTTTGTTACTATCCAACCCATGCATGTATGTGATATGGACCATTATGATGACCTGCTTTAAGTGATAATATTGGATTTGAATCTCATTTTGTGGTTGAAGGGTGTAGTTCTCTGCAAAATCAATCACTGATAACACAATACCAATGGGAAATGTATCTATGCATATTCTTAAATGCTCTTCCTTCCACCGAGCCACATGGACATGTTGAACATAATGTCATGTATTTTCGACAAAGTCCTTCATGAAGTCACATAATCGTACTTGGGAAGTCATCAATTGTACATTTTTTCTTTCTTTTCCTCCATCAATATCATTTGTGACATATTTAAATATTTACAAGGAAACCTCCTTCTTCACAAAATCACAATCATCGCTTACATGGATGCACTTGCTCAGTAATGTCATTTAACCGCACTTGGGGCATGTCCCATCTAAGCAATATTTTTGATTAAATGTACAACCATCTATTATTGTATACAAGATGTTGTGAATAAAATATCTAGATGATGACGATGACAATATAACCTAGCATTCTTGCAAAAGGTTGTTATGCAAAATATGAATATGTGTGTGTGTGTGTTTGTCATAATAATAACCATACTCAATGTGATATCTACAACAACATGTGTTATGAATTGTATTATTCAAACATACCAAGGCTTGCATTTATGGAAAGATTTTTGGCCTAAGTTAAGTGCAATATGTACTTTCCTGAATCTCTCATACAATTTTGTCTGTGTAATGTTAAGAAAGTGTTTAATATGGGGTCCACAGTCTCTAGATCCCCTTCTCAATTTTAGTACGTCTTTTTGGTTGGAAGAAGGTCTAGTGTTCTCATGCCAAAGTTATTCGTAGTCCCTTAATTGCTCCAATTAACTTCATGTTAGAATGAGGTATCCTACCATTTAAGGCCCAAAAATCTATTGGGACACTTGTGTCGAGGCTATCCTCTCTATGAGAATACTTTCTAAGGGTTTTAACATTGCATATTATGAGGTGTGAGGTTCTTTTCTAGAAAATAATGTTTTCTTTTGATATTGCTAACAATTGATTGGGTCAAGACATGTCGGGATGCATTGCGGTATTTAGAATGATATTTCTTACCAATTATTTGAAAAACATTTGTTAGCGTTGGAAGCCACTCCCAGATTGCAGCAGGAGCAGAGCCCGACACCCATCAATTTAATGTCATGATTTGATAAATGGGCGATCAAATGGGTAGAGACTCGAACAGGTATCGCTTCAAAATAGGAACTGTATTCGATAACAAGGAACAAAGGAGGTCTTGACCCGACTTCAATCAGGGAGTTGATTTAAAGATGGGCAGGCGGAAGACTTGGGAGAAGGATGAACAAACTATCTCAGGCAATAGGCCTTTTGGTAGCTTGTAGAGGAAAAACTCTGAATACAAGATCCGCTTGGTTCAGGGTTTCAAGAGACTGAAAGGAAAACTTGACTGGATCCTCCAATTCCAAGTCGTTTGGTGCTGAGAAGTTCACAGAGACTGTTTACAACAACACAACTGTTACAGTGATCCAACATACATCATCCTATAATAGTCACAACTCGACTAGATCCTCCAATTCCGAGCTGCTCTAATACAGTATACACAAAGATATGAAAGAAACTGACATTCATCAAGCAAGAAGTCTCAAGAGTCCAGAAATAACCAGAAAACAATTATTCATTAAATTTTTTACCACCGGGAGTCTTTCTCAACCATCGATGCTTACAAAAATGGCAAAAACGCCTACATATACTTCAAACAACAACAACAACAAAAATAAGACGCTGCATTAAAAACATTGTGTCTACATGTCTTCTGACAGTCTGCCCATGCAGACTCAGGATGATCGTGCGCCTCTGACAGATGCCATCTTAACTGCTCAAGGCTCCAGCAAGGGGAGTAGTTGATTCATTAAGTGTCGAGATATCGCGTGCAGACTTCAGCTAGTCGAGAACTCGGGCATGGCTCTTTCGAAAATATGGGATACAGGACCCTCTCGAGCAGACCGCCTGCTAGACCTGCCATACTTTGCAATTAATGAGTGAGGCGAGGTTTCAACCACCCTCTCTCTTCTTCATTTATTCCCAACAGGTATCGGGATTTAGATCACGTCGAATCAGTGCCTGGAGAACACAGTGCCCCCCCTCTGAAACTCAATTCAGCGCTTTGGGACCTGAGTGGCCAAATGATAAACATTAGCACCCCTCCTCTAGGCTTGTTCCTTTATGACCAAGTGCCAAAACCATGGGCCCGATTCTGGGAACTATCGGCATTTTAGGGTTCGGGGTTTTGAGAAGTGAAGTGACGAGGAGCACTTGCCCCTTGAACTCCCGAATGCCGACGTGACACGGATGTGCGCCATGCGTCCGTCAGATGAACGGCCCAGATAGTACGTTATTATAAAGGGGGATGCCCCCATTTGCAGGCTCGCTTGACATGACCTGGCGCTAAGACCGTGAGCTCAGCTTTGAAGATCTCTTATCGACATTTCGGGGTTCGAAGTTTCGAGATGTGAAATGATGAGGGACTTTTACCCCTTGAACTCCCGAATGCCAATATGCCGATGTGACCAGATATTGCACCATGTGTCAATGGATAGGATGACCCAAACTTAGATTTAAAATATAGGTGCTTTCTCTTACGCTATATATCGGGTAACTTAGCAGCCTCGAAATTCCGATGACCGTTGATCTGCTTCGTGGATGGATCTCGGCTGCCGACAGCAAAACCTTTCCCACTCGCTTGACTCGTAACCGAAAAAGAGATCCTTCCACTACTGTGCTTGGGTGTTTCCCATTAATCCTACAAACCGGGGTACCTTAGGCCCAAGACAAGAAATATCGCTAACAACATCTACAAGTGATCAAACTCTGGACCAGGGGTCAAATTTTAGCTCAAAAATCAACGTTCTCATAATTGCCTCAAAATGAACGAGAGCGTAACCCTCGTCATCACGAACCCAATGCAATTCGTTTCGTCTCAAATGGACGTCGGGAGCGAAAGATATCGTGATCTGTTCGAATCGCCAAACAGGTAAAAAAAGGACATTGACTGTGCAGTCCATACAGTCCGTACAGGCTGACATGGCAGAGTCCGTACATGCTGATGTGGCGACCGTACAATGATAGGGTAGTTGATGATGTGGCAGTTTCATATTGGCAGATTTGGGCGAATGGCGCTTCGACACGTGGCATCATTTTGGTCAATGGTAAGGTGCCATGTGGCACATTCAAGGGCTGCCACGTGGCACCCCTTTATTGGCTTATGGTTTGTTGTTCAAAATTTTAATGGAGTCCGTGGGGTTTGAACCCCAAACCTCCCCACCAGTTAAGCTTTAACAAAGGCCGCGCGACCACTATACCATGCGTTGGTTCTTATTATGTATGTGGGATTTTTATTATTTAAATTCGTGTTATGTAATATTCGGCAGGGGGGTCGGGCCGGGGCTTAGCCCCAACCCTCGGTTCTATGCCTTTGCATATGAATCTACTCTCCGTTAAAAGGCATGGGGTTTGAAATGTATAGTTTTTGGTTTTATTATACCATATGACCATACCCTTTGTACTATGGGCGCGCGTGCGGATTTTATGTTTTCAAATATGTAAATCCACGGTTCTATTGTATTGTGCCATGTGACCACAACTGGAGCGCGGGGCGGGGCTTAAAACGGTTAGCCCTTTTTCTTAATGCGCATGGTCATATTATGATCACATATGCCCGAGTGCTAGGCAGTTAGAGGCTGGCGCGCCCATAACTGTCCTACAGTTTGCACCGTTGGCGTGGTTGCACCCGGTGCTAGGTTTTCATGCTATATATTGCGTGTGTGCCAGGTTCATTCAACAAGGGTGCATTTTGTAGATGCAGAGACAACAAACTTGAGTAAGAGAATGGCAGGAGGCCTATCTTCTTCATTATTTGGCCGATTGAGGTGTCATAAAAGCCCAGCTAGGGGTTTTTGGACGTGCTGAATCCATTGGCACTATTTTCACATCCATTTGAAGACTTCTTTTGTAGGATTTTAGCCATTGAAGTTTCAGCAAGCTCCAGGGACCTTGAAGCCCTCATTGATTGAGGACATGTTTTGGTGAGCCTATGTTTGTTTTCTGTGATTGAATAATCATTTTGGCTAATTGTTATGCTCTGAACACATTGGGACAGGTTTCAGAGGCTTTTGAGGACTTTTATAGGTGTTTTTTCCACAGATAAGCTCAGGGAAGCTTAAGGCCACATGTAGAAGAGGTCATGCCCGGATGATCCATGATCCGTTTTCAGAGTTATATTAGTAATTTTTGGGGTTTTTATGTGTTTTGATCCCAATGGTACAGTATATTTTTCCATTGGAGTTGAGCAGCAGCTTGTAAAATAACTTTTGACAAATTAATCCTAGAGAGCCAAGTCCATTGATGGAGGCTCAAGGAGATGTAGCCCGGAGAGGGGTGAACTCCTTTATCATGTTGTTCTTGTTGTGAGTTTGATGGTTTATTTTCTGCAAGTTATGTTTCTGTGTATTTATCTAAAGTACATATTTAACCATTTAAAAGAACATTTCCTCACACATGAACATTTAAAAGAAGAAGCATAAAACATAGCACATAATTTATCTGGCATATTTTAACACGTGAAGCAAGGTCATGTAAAGTTTATTTTAAATGAAGTAGAGGGTACTTGCATAGCATAACAAGTCAGCCTTCTATTTTCAGATCAGGTGGTATCAGAGCATAGTTTGTTTTGCTCATGTGTTTTCCATTGATATCTTGAGATTTAGTTGTTGGTATTTGTGCAAGTTTTTTGTTGAAGTTTGATATCTTGCAAGGATGGAGGAAGCTTCAAATATTGGTAGTTCTCATACATCTTCAAAATCCAAGCTCTTTGACAAAGAGATGTTGAAGGAGATTCTAACTATGAGAGATTTGATGAAAGATATGTGTGAAGATAGAAATGAGAGCATTTCTCTTGAAGAGCAGTTGATGGCCATGAAGGAGGAGAAAGACCAGCTTCTTCAAAAGTTGCATGAGATGGAGATTCAACTCCATGAGGCAAAAGAAACCCTTACCAAGTACATGCATGAACATAAGGTATGCAATGTTAGTTTATCTTCTAATTCCTCTCAAGATGAATGTTTTGGTGTTTTTGAAAATCACACAAGAGGAATAGGGTCCAAGTTATTGTTAAAAATGGGCTATGAAGGTAGAGGTTTGGGCAAGCATGCACAAGGCATTGTTGAGCCTATTGTTGTTGAAGAGAGACCTAATTATTGTGGTCTTGGATATGAATGAAGAGATGGAGCAAATTCCAAAGTCAAGGAGACAAGGGAAAAAGTTCCAAGAACAAACTTTGTTTCAAGTTCACCTCCTCAAGAAGGTTGTAAAGGTGAAAGTTCAAGAACTTTTGTTGAAAGTTCAATCCCTCCAGCATGCAAGGCTTGTGTTCAAGATGAATGTGAATGTGTGACACAAAAGAGTTGTGACATTGATGATGACAAGAACACTGTTGATGGTCTTCAAATGAGATCTTGTAACTCTTCAAATTCATCTCCTCAAAGAGGCGATAAAGGTGAATGTTCAAGGTATAATTCTGCTTATCATTCAGTTGCTTTTGATTATGTTAAGCATGATAAATTTGTATGTAAAAATGGAAGAAAAAGTCCATGTACATATCGTGGTTTATATAACCATCATGTTTCAAAATGTTGGAAAAGATTAACCGCTTTCAGGAAACTTTATAAGCAAAGACAACGTGAAAAGAGGACGCAAAAGATTTGCACTCATTGTCAGAAGCGGGGTCATCTTATTGACCAATGTTGGACATTGCATACAACCACTCATCCACAACACAAGAATCAGTTGGATAAAGAGATTGGCAAGAATGGAAGAGGAGATTCCATCATCGATGTGTGTCAAGATGATTCACAAGAGGACGATGTTCAGCAGAAAAAGTCACTGTTGAGTTGGCTTGGTAAGAAATGGTTGGATTTCTTGAGCAAGTAATGCTTGCATTTTCTGTCGTAAATGCACTTTTCAGCGTTATGTGTGCATTTATGTTGAGAGTATGACAAGTTGCAGTAGTTTATCATAACTTGTATGATGCAAGTTTCATGTGAATGCAATTCATTTGAAGGCATTCTTGTTTGTTGCACAACTTCGCCAGGAGGATGTAAAAGATGGATAGGATGTTCATTTGTTACAGCCATGTATATTTTTCATGTTCAGCTCTTATGTACCCACATGTTTTGGGGTTATGTACTTATGTTTGTATTGGAAGGAGAGTTGAAGAGTCATGCACATGCATTTGTTTTTATGTATGTGTAGCAGTGAACCTGGTGATGGTTCATCATGAATGATTCCTGATTGTAACATGATTGTGTATTATGTTTGTTGACTTGTCATTGGGAAGGTCGATATGTTTCAAATGAGTTTCGACTTGTGTCGATCGTGTTTTTTGACTTATGTTTAGTCGATGGTGTTTGTTGACTTGTAAGTTGATTTTGAGTACATCGAGATGCAGGAAAACACCATGTGCTTTGATGAAGTACAAGATGCGACATTTTGTTTGAAGAGCAAAAAGATTTTGTCGGCATCATTTTTAGTCTTGTATAATTTATTTTCAAGATTGATGGTTTTCTTGGCTTGTGACAAGATGTCGCAGGAAGTTTTTGCAGCCATTGGAGAGCTGATTGTGTTGACGTCAAAGAGTTCACAAGAGGGACTTGATTCTCAGTGGAAAGGTTGGTAGTCTTCCAAGCACAGAGAGAACAGTGGGTCAGCAGCAACCAGAGAACAGTGGTTGAGGGATATAGCCAGTTGCAGTGCAAGGCATGTCAAAGTATCCAGGTGATTGTCGAAAAGACTTTTCAAGTAGAATCAGTCGATATAACTTGAAAGCAGATAGATAATCATATGCTTTTGTGGGTCCAAAAGCCTTTCAGTGGGAAGGTGTGATCAAAATTTGGACCAGGGGTCAAATTTTAGCTCAAAACTCAACGTTCTCGGAATTTCCTCAAAACAAACGAGAGTGTAGCCCTCGTCATCACGAACCCAACGCAATTTGTTTCGTCTCAAACGGACGTCGGGAGAGAAAGATATCGCGATATGTTCGAATTTCCAAATAGGTAAAAAAAAGGACGTTGACTGTGCAGTCCGTACAGTCCATTCAGGCTGACATGGCAGAGTCCGTACATGTTTTCGTGGTGACCGTAATATGACATGGCAGTTGATGACATGGTAGTTTCATATTGGCATATTTGGGCGAATGGCGCTTCGACACATGGCATCATTTTGGTTAATGGTAAGGTGCCACGTGGCCCAGTCATGGGCTGCCACATGGAACCCCTTTATTGGCTTATGGTTTGTTGTTCAAAATTTTAATGGATTCCATGGGGTTCGACCCCTGGACCTCCCCACCGGTTAAGCTTTAACAAAGGCCGCACGACCACTATACCATGCATTGGTTCTTATTATGTATGTGGGCTTTTTATTATTTAAATTCATTCTATGTAATATTCGGTGGGGGGGTCGGGCCGGGGCTTAGCCCCGACCCCCGGTTCTATGCCTTTGCATATGACTCTACTCTCCGTTAAATGGCATGAGGTCTGAAATGTATAGTTCGTGGTTTTATTATACCATATGACCATACTCTTTGTACTATGGGCATGCGTGTGGATTTTATGTTTTCAAATATGTAAAGCCACGGTTCTATTGTATTGTGCCATGTGACCACAACCGGAGCGCGGGGGGGGGAGGCTTAAAACGGTTAGCCCTTTTTCTTAACGCGCATGGTCATATTATGACCCCATATGCCCGAGTGCTAGGCAGTTAGGGGCTGGCACACCCATAACCATCCTACAATTTGCACTGTTGGCACGGTTGCACCCGGTGCTGGGTTTTCACGCTATATATTGCATGTGTGCCAAGGTCATTCAACAAGGGTACGTTTTGTAGATGCAGAGACAACAAACTTGAGTAAGAGAATGGCAGGAGGCCTATCTTCTTCATTATTTTGCCGATTGAGGTGTCGTAAAAGCCCGGCTAGGGGTTTTTGGATGTGCTGAATCCATTGGCACTATTTTCACAGCCATTTGAAGACTTATTTTGTATGATTTTAGCCATTGAAGTTTCAGCAAGCTCTAGGGAGCTTGAATCCCTCATTGATTGAGGACATGTTTTGGTGAGCCTATGTTTGTTTTCTATGATTGA
>CBVK0100286867.1:0-21965 GCA_900067695.1 Picea abies
TATATTATAAAATTTAATGTATATTAAGTTTATAAAATTTAATATGTAACAAGGGTTGCATGGGAGCTTAGTTCCTGCTTCTGGCAAGTTTAGAATGATAGTTTAGAGATTGGCTTAGAAATTGATAATCATTATTATTTAGTATTATAACAAGTCTAATATAACACCAATCATACACTTACCCTATTCTTGCTAGTAAATATTATTTATTATTTATTTATTTTAACTAAATCATACACTTACTCTACTTTAGCTAGTAAATATTATTTATTTACTCTTGCTAGTAAATATTATTTATTTATTAATATGGAATTTGGAATTAGATTAATTTAATTGAGCGTTGTCTAACTGTTCTACTTTTTTTTTTTGTCAAATGGGGCAAAGTAAATCTGCATGAAATCACTATTTTCTATTGTTTAAAATGCTATTTTGAATGCAAAAATAGCATGCTAAAAAACCTTTGGGACACTAGTACACATGGAAATATTTAATATTGAAAAATCTTTCATTCTTTGAAAACATTCAAAACAAGGGTTGCATGGCAACGCAATCCTTGCCTAGTTAGTTGGGAAATACATGTTGAACAATGAAACTTAATATAACTAAATGCACAAGTAATGAATATTTTTTGTCAAAAGATAATAATTGAGGATTGTTTGTTATTCAAAATGAATAATGAACATAACTTATTTTATTTGGCTTTTTAAAATCTAATAACTTAAATTAGTTCTATTATTTAAAAAAATTAAAATAACTTTATATTAGTAAAAATTGTGTGATGTGAATAACTTAAATTAGTTTTATTATATTAAAAAAATTAAAATAACTTTATATTAATACTATTTTTTATATTAATAATGAGGTATCTTTATGTTCCAAAGATAATAGTAGTTTTTTTAACATTTTCAAAACTATTATATATCTATGAATCAGGAACCATTCATCTTTCTAATTTTTTTATTTATAAAGATAATTTTTTAACCAAAACCCTAAATTTTAATGTTAAACAACAAAATACCTACATCATTGTCAAGACACTAACCTACTAAATATCCACGTCATTCCCCAAGCCCAATCACTTGTGAACTTTAATATTAAATTAAGAAGGGGGGCTTTATTATGACGTACAAGAGATTGGGGGCGGGACTCATTGTCCATGGTACATAATGTAAGACCACAAAACCTTTTATTGAATTAATATAAAATTTAGTTATAATTTTTATTAATACTACAATTTTTTAATTAATTAAATTATTGTTTTTAAGTTCAGCTAGCAATATATGAATTTAATTTGCACAAAACTTTTTATTCAATTAATATAAAATTGAATTATTTTTATTAATATTATAATTTTTTAATTAATTAAATTATTGTTTTAAAGTTAAGCTAGTATTATGTGAATGTTAACATTTAAAATATTTAATGATTTTTACTAATTTCAATAGATATGAGTGGTTAAAAACCCTATAAATTTTCATCAAATTAAATCTATTTATACATAAAAAAATGTGATTCAAAAAATTTGTTATTTCTTAAAAATAAAAAATAAAATTTAGAAAACCAAAAATAAATTTATTAAACATTCAAACTGCTACCCCACAATTCAATGAACTACTACATCAAAATTGATTGACTCTCGGGCAAAGAACTTTCTACCTTGGCTACCATTACCCCTAAATAATAACATACTCTAGATAAAATATATCACACTTTTTTGGGGGCCGTTCAACTAATATAAAATGGCTCATCAATTAATATAAAAGGACTCCTCAAGTTTTCCCGTACTCAATTAATATAAAACGACTCCTCGGGCACTGTATGCCATATAATAATAATAAGAGATAAGATTTTTGCAGGGTCTTAATAAATAGTATGCCATATAATAATAAGAGATAAGATTTTTGCAAGGTCCTAATAAATACAAGTAAATAGCATGCTTCCTTCATTCATTGTCAAACTGTCAATTCATTAATTATATAATCAATTTTATACATTGAATGACGTGAACCCTGCAATAACACTTCAAAGATATTAACCAATTAAATTTTAGAAAAATATTTTTTTATTATTATTAAAAAAAATACATATATTGATTTTCAAAATTACACATTGTGTATAGCACATAAATTTAAAGTCGACAATAAACTAATACATAGTCAAAGGACAACTCATTGCTATAATCACAAGCCTTTGACAAAGACTAATAAGAATTGGTCTTGGAGTAAACATGTCAGTGAATATTATTCGCCACAAATAACGCTGACTGTGTAGTTCCATGCAATCCACGTGCATGGGAATCTCCCGTCATATCACGTGCACGTTGCATCCCATTCATTGCTTCTGTTAAAAACTGATCTTAAAAAATAAGATCAAATTCCCGTGAAGAAAATTCAATGGTAACGGACGGGAATTTCAAGACTTCGATGCGATCACGGCACCTGACAAAGACAGGCACGCCGTTATAACTGTCACGCGATGCCATTGTCGGGACTCGGGATCTGCCGGCCGGATGCCATACCGACGACGGTGTAAGTCAGAGCTGTCAGCTCCGGGAAACATTCCAAAAGTGTTTAATATAATTATAAATGTCAGGGAAACCCTCATTATTGTTGCTTTTTGTTTTGTTGTGGCACTGGCACCCCATGTTCCTCAGTCTGATGGTGTGCTGTTAGGACAAAACTAACTGGCACCATGATCTGTCACCATCAAATTTTAATGTTTCCATGATATGTCACCATCAAATCTTAAAGTTATACAACTTTATGAGTTTCTTGAGCCAAACAAATTTACCCAAATTTTAATTGCCATGCTCATCTGGTCAAAGATTTACATTTTTTTTTGCATTGTCTAAACATTAGAAACTTTTTCACCAAAATGTTATGAAATATGTTTTGATGAAATCGTCATTTTATCTTTTTCAAATTGTATTTTTGAATGCATAACTAGATTCAACATCCTCAAAAAAATTTGGAGCATTTGGACTATACACATCGGATCACTCAAATTGCATTTTTTAATGTATAAATAGATTCAACATTCTTAAAACCCTTGGGACACTAGAATTATACACATCCGATCACTCAAATATGGAGTTCCAACAATTTATCACCCAATTTCTAGCAAGAGCAAAATTGATCGAAAAATATACTCGTACAAACACCAAAAAGTTGAACCTTTAAACTACTCGATTCTTTTGGATTTCAAGTCAAGACAACGATGATAGGTAGGAGGGTTGAAATTTCAAAACTAAACACTCCATTAAATTTGACAATTTTGACAATTATAATATTTATTATATCAATTTTAACCAAAAATAAATATAAATGGATGATTATAAAAATATTGAGTGGGCCTAATGGTTAAGAACAACATGTGTTTCTTTCTAAGAGATCACAAGTTCAAATCCAAAGAGGAGTAGGGTATGTATACCTCCGTAGACTTTACCAGTTGGGCGAAGAGGTCCCTTGTCCCACAAATAAGAGAGTCTCATACACCAATTTGATAAATAGAATTAAACTTAAAAATAAATTATTATTATTATTATAACCATATTTGAAATACATTCTATCACTATTTGATAGATAGAATTAAACTTAAAAATAAATTATTATTATTTTTATAACCATATTTAAAATACAAATTAACATATAATAAACAATTCAATTTGTCGATCAAATTCCATCACTATTTGGTAGATAGAATTAAACTTCATATCTCCATCTTGTTTAACCATATATTAACTTAATCCAAACAATTATGTGTGACATATTCAATACACAAATAATTAGATTTGATCATGACAAACACTTTATCCAATTAGGTTGACAAGTTTTACTAAGAACGTAGTAAACAACCTAATGAAAAAAGTGAATGGAGGGAGAGAATCCTAAAGTAGGAGTTCATTAGAATTACAATGATTTTTTTAATTAATCTTATTTGTTTATGTATTTTCCTTTAAATCATTTTAGATTGTTATTTTGGTATTTAATTTAATATAAATATTAATGTTTATTAAATTGTTATTTTGGTATTTAATTTAATATAAATATTAATGTTTATTAAATTGTTATTTTGGTATTTAATTTAATTTAAATATTAATGTTTATTAAATTGTTATTTTGGTATTTAATTTAATTTAAATATTAATGTTTATTAAAATTTAAATTGACTTAAGAGATTATGAGAAATATAATGTAGATAAAATAAGAGAAATATAATGTAGATAAAATAAGAGAAATATAAAAACAAATTTCAAAGAATATATGAAAAGAAAAAAATAAACCTTCAAGAAGAAGGATAAAGCATCTATAAAGAGCTAACCTTACAAGATGAAGAATAATGAGAAAGTTCATAAATAGAAAGGTACTCCAAATAGAGCATGTTTCCCAAGAGAGGCACTTGTAACACTCAAGGTTAAAAATAAGTGTGTGATGGTCATGAGGTCAAGAGAATCATTGGGTTTTGTTGCCTTAAAGACAATCTCCTATGTGAGCTTGGAAGCTAGCCATGGGACCTCTTCCTACTAATGCAAGAGTCATGGGAGAAAGAAATGGTCAACCCACTACTTACCCCACTTGGGGGCTTGCCTCTATAAATTTGATGACAAAGGTTGAACATATTATGAAGGAAGAGGGTTAAGCATATCTAGTCCTCGTGAGCTATAAAAGTCTAGAGAGAGCCAAGTTGAATCCCTGAATAGATAATAAAATTGTCCTTTGATCTCATAGAAGAGGGAGCATTTGAAAACAAAGTGGTCCTTAATCTCAAGCTCTAAGGGGAAAATATAGTAAATATGGAGCTCCTGGAGAATATGGTAGTTTGTCTCGATATAGAGATGGTGGGAGAAAAATTGAGTTGAGCAAGAGGAACCCTTAGGCTACACGACCATTAGAGTTTGGTGTATCCTTGGGGTCACATGAACCCATCACGGAGATATATATTTGTGTAGTGCTAAAGATTTCAAGACAACGACTCTCTAAGCTCAAACCATGTGGACCATTTATAGGCCTTGTAGATCTCAAAACGAATGCTTTTGTTTAATATCTCAAAATGAATGCTTTGTAGATGATTCAATATATTTGTGAATATATTGAATCATTAGAGAAATGTAGCAAAGAAAGAGAATCCAAACTTCAAGTAGAGTTAGAGGTAATGCTTAATAATAAGTTTGGATCCTTTGAAGACAAGATTCAAAAACATATAGATAATAAAATACTAGGGTTGGAGAATAAGTTGCAAAAAATGGAGATTAAATAACAAGAAGTGGAAAAGAAAAGCCAAGGAAAGAAACAATCAACCCAAGAAGGAGAGGTCGATAATCTAGAAAATATTAATCTGAGGTACAAAATTAAAGAGCTAGAAGAAAATCTATAAAAATAATTTTTCCCTAAATAGTTTGGAAGGTAAACTAGATATCAAACTCATCAAAGAGGAAATGAATAAGCTTATAGAGTTAGATCATGAGCATAACAAAAGAGCCTTAAACCTCATCATTTTTGTTTTGAAAGAGAAGAAAGATGAGGACATGCTAGCACTAGTCAAGGAAGAACTAGAAAAAATAAAATACAATTTGAAACAACTTGTCTCATAGAAGCAAAGAGATTGGGAAAAATAATTGAGCATAAAGATAAGTTAATTTATGTTAAGGTAAGCTCTAATGACCATAAATATGGCATACTCAATAAAACTCCAAGTCTAAAAGGGTTAGGAATGTTTATAAATGGAGACCTTATTCCAAAATACCAAGCTGGTGTAAGAAAGGAAATTCAAAATGTAAAAGAAGCTAGGAAGGAAGGAAAATGGGAAATAATTATGAATAGAAAAGCTATCACTAGGGATAGAGACCAAAAAGATAAAATAAATAGGAATTTGGGACAATAAAAATCCTCTCTTGGAACTGTGGTGGCTTTCCATGGAGCAAAGGGTCGATGTTAAGTGGATACTGAGAAATTGATATTATATTGCTTGTTGAAACTCGGGAGCATGAAGAATCTAGGGTCCCTAACATAGAGGGATTTGTCTTTTCCTCTGTATGGAAAAAGCTATCATACCACAAAGGAATTGGAGGCATATATTTTTACATAAAGAAGAACATTTTCTCCACTTTCAGATTCACAAGAAAGACCCTTTCAATCAGTACATGTGGATGGAGATTTTAGATATTAATTCTAAGAATATTTATACAGAAATATGTTATTTTGCACCTATTATTTCTACCTTTTATAAGAAAATAAATCTAGATAAAAATCGTCTTTGCAATGGCTTAGAACATCATATTTACAGTTTGATGGATGAAGGAAGTATCCTCTTATTAGGAGACTTTAATGCTATAACAACAACTAATCAAGCTATTATTTTGAGCAAAGATTCCAAACCTAATCTTCTATGGCTAGACTTGAGGACCTTGTTGTAGCTAGCAGATACAAAAGAAACTCTAAAGAATTTCTTGAGAATTTGTTTGGTAATTGTTGATCTCTTTTCCTGTCAAGGGAAAGAGACAACCTCATAGAGCATTCTCACAGAGTTTTAGAGATACCCTCTATGTTTTTTAATAGGTGGTGCTCCTCTCTTTCTCACTCGGATAAAACTATGACTAGAATTATAAACAATGGTTTTATAATTCATCACAATAAAGTTTGAGAGTGGAATAGGAAAAGAAAAGATGAAAAGAAAGAATATAAATCATAAGGAAAGAAATCAGTTCATAACATTGTATCATATCTGTCTCTGTATTATGGAAAGACACAACAATTTCTCTGAAGAAAAACACACAAAATAAAGAGTAGCAAAGAATGGTCATTTCACGGAACTTTAAATGATTTAGCAACATCCATATCATAGGGTTGTAAAGGAAACTCGTTCTCAAGATTTCATGTTGAATAGAAATCTGAAACCACAAAAGCTATGGGCCCCCAAGGTAACTCTTTATGGGATTTCAAAATATAAGTCAAACTAAGTGTTCAATATCAAATAAAATGTTTGCAACGACTTGGCACTACACACTATCTGTATATTTAAATTAGAAATAGGAAATGTGTTCTCCCTAGTGGGCTAGGATGGAGCTCCCGTGTACCATATATCTGGAAGAGACAACCTGGAAGAAAAAAAGATTCAATTAGAAATTGGTCTTGCAAAAAACAATACTTGAATGACGATACTAGATGATTTGCAAACTAGGAAAGAAAGGAAATAAGAGAGTTTCTTCAAACAAGTTTGTACTCACAAAAATGAAAGTGGAGAAGAACCCTCTATGACTATTTTGCATTCTCTATATAAGAGGGAGCATGTCCAATGGAATCAACATTGATGTTTCTTCAATCTTCAAGATTACGATGGGTTAACAATTACTTTTAACTCACCGCTCAACCACTCTTGAATATAGTCATGTAATGGTGCCATAGTTATATCTTGTTTTACATTGATTCTGAATAAATCATCCTCAATTCTCTTCAATGTGTCCTATTGTCGATGCACTATGGATGATTGATCTTCATTATCATCCACAAAATTGACCAACCATCGTCAGAGCTCTTCTTCTGGAAAGTTTACTAGATCATCGAATGGAGTTTCCCATGTGGCCCTTAGTACACCATGTTATGTTTGCACTTTATCCTTACTCAACAACATTGAGTATTTTATTAAAAGGGGACCTTCTATCTCCCTCATAATATCCAACACTTTTAAAAATACTGTACTTTTATTTTCCATCAAGGAATAGCAGGAGGAGCTCAATTTTCGGAGAGTGTCTATTATCCCCAGCCAGCCAGCTTGTATTTTCTTTAGCCTGTTTTTGGAAGGAAGGTCATGCCTCTGTCTCACAAGATCATCTATATTTTCTATTCTCATGATGAATGTTATTACTAAATTCTTATAGAAATGCTCATCGTTCCGCAGATCCTCTTGTTAATATTCCTTTAGATCCTGAATCCTTCCCATTATGCTACCAACTTCGATAACTATTTCACAATCTTCCTACATAATGTTGAGTCCCTTATCAATATTTTCAGTCACATACCTCTTGACCTCTACAAGTAGTTGTGTAGCTTTAGTGACTTTGGAGCTTGATCCCATCATCTCTTCAGGGACCTCCTCAAGAACCATCATAGCTAATGGTTCTGCAAATAATGGCTTTGTGCTAAGGGCATCTTCAATTTCCCTTACCCTCTTCTTCAATCTCTCATTATCTATTTCTTGCTCCCTTATTGAATGAGATAGAGCTTTACATTCAACTTCAAAGCTCAATTTCTTCACCACGTTTTTAGCCTTTATGCTAACTCTCTCGATATGGAGCTTTTTGGATTGTTCATCATATCTAGCATGATGAAGTGTCACAGATTATTTCTAACGTACCCATCCACCATGGTTGGGTCACACCATGCAAACAATCTCTCAATTAGAGCTATGATACCACTTTGTAATGTACCTAGCCACCATGGTTGGGTCATGCCACACAAAAACTCTCTCAATTACAACTCTGATACCACTTTGTAACGTACCCAACCACCATGGTTGGGTCATGCCACACAAAAGCTCTCTCAATTATATATCTAATACTACTTTGTAATGTACCCATCCACTCAGGCTGGGCCATGCCATGCAAAAACTCCCCAACCCAACCGAGGAACATTACGGTGTGGAATACACATAAAAATGAAACTTCTTCTAAGTAAGTAATTATTTTAAACTGTTAGTCGATTTCTTCTAGATTACAACTACAAATTTTAAACAGATTTAGCTATTGTCTGTAACCATAAAACAAATGAATCTAAAGCATGATAATAATGAACATGAAATACAACTAAACTGCTTATTACAATAGCATATAAGTCATTCTCATTTACTTAGAGTTCATGCACAACAATAACACATGTAAATAACTCAGTACAAGATAAAACATTTGTCTTTAAATAAGAATTGTGCAACCAACTTCTTGGAATGGACGTTTCACCCAACCATAGACTAATTGTTCCAAATCTCAACAGCCAGTTGTTGGGCACCAAATCGGGCTATCTTTCTGCTATATTTCCATTAACTTTTTGACCTTTTTACACTCATTTACCTATATTTACTATGCTAAATCCATGAGGTAATTACCCCTACCTTGTCTATTGGAATATTTTATTAATGAAGTGAAGTCACAGAGTTTTTCCTATTCGCAACACTAAAACGATGTTTGACTGCATCTTTTGGAGAACAGGAATCAAGGCCATAGCATCCCGCGGTAGATCTGTTGTTCAGTTGTTTTTGAGAACAACAACGACCAAGCCAAAGGAGGCTGCACAGCTGGAGTCGTAGATCCTTGAACCATCTTTGGGCATTTCATTGATATTGTCTATCTGGTACTAGTGCTGCTCCAACTAATGTATATTTTTAAGGGTACGGTTACCATGTTTTGGGGAAAGAGGTTGTTCCCCCTTTTTATGTATAAAAGACAGTTTATTCTTGTAACTGGGGATGTCCCCATTGAGATTGTAATAACCTTTTTCAGATTTATAAAGCATTACCTATTTTGTTGTCTTCATCTTTTCTGTAACCAGCGCAACCCTGATCAAAGAGCTGGGCCCGCTCTTCTGATCAGGTGCCGCGTCTTCCTATGTGTGTTGTTTATCAGTTTTATGATTGTTGTTACAGTGTGTTATTTAGCAGTTTATGCTTGTTGTTACAGTACGTTATTTCTTAGCTTATGCTTGTTATTACAGCATATGATTCTTATGAGTACCTTTCAAAAGTTGTAGTTAATCCAGTTGACAGTAATGTTTTGAATCTTAAATTGTAAACCCTTGGCTAGAACGAATTGTACTCTTGCCCCTGCATATACCTTGTGTGTTTCCTTCAAAGGATACACACCCGGATTGATAAATTAATGTAGGAAAAGGGTGAATAAATCGTTCATACCTGGACCCCAACATTTTGGCACCGTTGTTGGGGAGGCTAACAAGGTGCAAGACAATGATCCAGACCAACCAGAGGGTCAATCTCTCGTCCTGGGAAGAGAACGAGTTTTATCACTCTGCTTCAAGTCCTGAGCGTAGGTGATCTTTCTGCTTGTTTTTATTTTTTCTTTTTTATTTTTGTCAATCTCTTGTCCTGGGGAGGGAGGAGTCTTTTGATGCCCTGCTCAAGATCCTGAGTTAAGATTTATTTCTTTCAAACCCTTGTGTTTTTATTGAAACCCTAGCTTTTACCCTGGGGAGGGAGGAGTCTTTTGACACCCTGCTTCAGGTTTGAAAGGTATTAGTTCTTTCCTGTGGTGTGTTTTGTTCTTGTCTAGAGGAGGGAAGAGTCCTTTGACGCCCTGCTCCTGGCCCTGAACCTTAGATTCTTGTTTTTTTAGCTGCCTTTCTTTTTCATAAGATATTTTGTCTTGGGGAAGGAATCATCCTTTGACACCTTACTTTAAGACTAAATCATTGTAGGTTCATGCCAAAACCCTCACTTGTATGAACAAAGAACTGAATAACGGGGGCAGAGGGAAAGCCCCAAAGAAGAGAGGACCAGATTTGGGAAGAAAGACCTTCATCCAGCAGATTATAGAAAAGGCTGAATTAGAAACATCATCTCGCGTAGCCGTGAGACCAAGGGCATGAAGAGTAAAGTCTAAGGGACAATCAGTAGATCAACCAGTGTTGTCTACAACATTCTTGGGTGACACAATACAACAAGTCCCTCCAACAATTGAAGAAACATCTAGTGGCATACCTGAACAAGGAAATCTTACGCTGACAGCAGAGGGGGAAGAGGTCACAAGCAAAGCCTCAATAGAGTCAGACCACTCCAACAAGAGAGAGAAGGTTGTAGTAGAGGGATCAAGTCATCAGAACGTAGAAGAAGGGATCGAAGGAGCATTTGCATCACCAAGGGATCGGGGAAGTGCTGCTAAAGCAACTCAGATCAAGGGGGTAAGGAAGCCTCAGCCATCTCCTATAGAGTCTGGTGAAATACCCAGCGATTATTGGAAGATATTTATGGCTCCCACAACCTCCACTATTGAGTTTCCAATTGGAAACCTAGGAGTTGGTGCGCCCACTAAGCCTATTCCATTAGCAGCCTTACCAAACTTTCATGGGCTCCTTTCAGAAGATCCTGACACATTTCTATTTGAATTCGACATAGTATGCCGAGGGTATGACTACACAATGGAAGCCCAAAAGTTAAAAAAAATTCCTTCTACACTAAAATGGATGGCTCTGCGATGGTTCATGGGCCTTGGAGGAAGCACTATTTCGACATGGGATGATATGCGGACAACTTTTCTGGAAAAATACCAGGATTACTGTAAATCCCAGAACATTAAGGAAGAACTTTTCAAGTTCTCACAAAAAGAAGACGAGAGTTTGGAAGATTGTGTGGAACGATTCAAGTACACCTTACAAAGGTCAAGTCACTCTGACTTGGATAAGGAAATTCTAAAAATTATCCTCCTCCGATCTTTTCATGAGGATTCAATGGAGCTATTGAACATTGTGGGAAAAAGAGACATCTCTAAGGAAAGCTTCGAAGGTATCTGCGAGTTATGCATTCAATGCTCAAGAGGACTTGCAAGAAACAGACAAGTGATTCGCTCAGTAAAAGGGTCTGGCAGAGGTGTTACGAAAGCATAAATCAGAAACCTGCTAGTGTTATTGGATAAATCCGTGAGTGCGGACACAAACCGATCTCCCTAGATCCACCTGGATCTAGAACAAAACAGGACAGAATAATACTCTTTCCCTAGATTTAGACTATTGAATGAACTAGGAGGCAAGAATCATGAACATACCTTATGATCGCTTCCTTGAGTCTCTGTTGTTCCAAGCTTCGCTCCAATGCTCTTGTGCCGTCAAGACCAGGACAACTCAAACCAATTGAAGTGAAAACAACTTAATATATTCAACAGTTAATCTATGCATATGATCAAGGAGTTATGCAATAAAGTGACATTAGCTTTATGGGAAAGGGACATATTATTGTATTAAATTGATAGAAAGCAAGAATTACAACCTAAGCCTTGATGTTGCAAACCTCCTTTCGATGGCTCCTAGCTTTGACACACACACTTACTCATGCATGAAGAAGATCAACCACTTTTGATAACCTTGCTGGTGTCTCTAGCTGTTGTAGCATCAGTCCTTCATACAATCTTCCACTAATTCTCCAATAAATCTCTTGCTAGTTTGCTTCTAACCTTTTCCATGAGAATCCCATCAATTTATAAGAGAGAATGAATTAGTTACTTGGATAGGAATGATCCCAAAATATCAGGAAAGCCAGTACTTAGATAACCATTCGAATGCCATCTCATCCTTCTAGAAGATTCCCTTCTAGAATGTTCGAGAATTTATCTTTTTCCCTTGTTTAGAAAGAGTTCGCACCCTAGCAGTTAGGTACAGTGTGAACTTCTCGCACCCTGTCTTAATGTAGCCTGCGAGAATCATACATTCTTGCAGGAAAATGTATTGGTAGCCTGCGAACCTCCCTTAAAAATGTGATTTCTGGAAAGAGACAAAGGTAACTTTTCTTAGGAAAGAGTTCTAATGAAGAGCCTGAGTTCATCATCATCATTAGATCATCATGATGACCAAAATTATGGATAACAGCTAGACAATCTGAGGATGAATATCCTCAGCACCCTGTCAACACAGATGGATATGCTGCAAGTAAAGTAGAAGCAATTGGAATTGGACAGGACTATGGCAATATTATGCCCGACGTGTAGAAAGAAGAATCCATAGAGGGAATCTCCATTAAACTCCATAGAGGAATGTGCAATTTGTGAGCTAAATCATGCAACAAGCTCATGCCCCTCCCTACCAGACCTGAAGGTAGTATTTCAAGGAACAGGGAAAGACATGGAACAACTGTACCTCATGGGGTCTAGAAATCCATGGCAACCTCGACCATCGATGGGAAATCAAGGTATGTACTCAGATACATCTCAGTATTTCAATAATTCTAATATGAATCCTCGGTCCATGCCCTATCCTCCCATGTGGCCACAATACTAGTTTCCACCGTGGCAGCAGTGGAACCCTCAAACCAGTTCAAGCTCCTCATGGGCTCCAACTTGGCGAGGATCCCCTCCTGGGTAGTTTCCTCAATCGATGCCACAACAACAACTCCAAATGCCCTCTAATGTGCCTCCAGGTAATCAACCTGCCCACCCTCAACTCCCAATCCAACCTAATCTGAATCCTAATAGCAAGGGAGTTCATCAAACTGACATTCTTAACCTACCTTCATATAGCATTTCCATTGCAGATTTGTATGAAATGAATCTACGATCAAGGTGGACGGTTGATGCTCAACCTCCTCCAGTTACCATGGAACGAATCGACTGTGAAGGTAAGGAATCAGAACCAATTAGTAAAGAGCCAAAACAGATTGATAGAAATCAGGCATCCCCTGTAAAACAACATCAATCTGAACCACCTTACCTAGAGAGACTAACTTTGAGTAAATCAAGCCCTCAAGCTGAATTTGATTTATTAGGAGAACTGCAGAATTTATTTGTTAAAATTCCCTTGTTACAAGCGATGAAGGATGTGCCAATATATGAAAAGACGCTTAGGGAATACTGTTTAAATAAATCTACAAAGAAATCCAAAGACCCCCTTACCATTCATGTTATGGGAAAATTATCAGATTTCATGACGGGAAAGTCAATGCCTGAAAAGTATGGAGATCTGGGGAACCCAATTCTGACAGTACAGATTAATGGGGTACAGATTCTGAATGTGCCGGTAGACCTGGGTGCTGCCATCAACGTCATCACCACTAAAACCATGCATGCATTAGGTCTTTGTAACTTGAAACATACACCTACAGTATTGGAATTGACAGACCAATCCACAGTCAAACCTATAGGAAAGTTGGAATATGTAACAATTTTAGTAGATTCATGGCACTATCTCGTAGATTTTCTAGTCTTACAGATGCAATCTTCGGTGGGCGGCCATCCTTTGATCTTGGGTAGACCATGTCTGGCTACTGCAGATGCTTACATTGGGTGCCGATCAGGGCACATGGTTATTTCCAATGGGAACAACATTAAGAACTTAGTGTTATAACCACCTACAGAACCAAACCCATCCATAAAACCAACAGGAAGCAAGAAAATTTTACCTGGGAAAGAGTCTGAAACAGAAAATGAGGAATTGAGGCCAGTTCTCACTATTGGACAAGCCCTTCAGTTGAAAACAGAATCGGAAGATGATGTAATTACCTCTTTTATGGACGACCCTTGCTCCGTTTCTGAAACAAATCAACAATTCCTAGAATCTGTCTTAAGTTGTGAGACTCAAGAAACAATTGAAACAACAGAAGGATTAGAGCAGCTACCTGTTGATGCACCTAGTGAAAGTGTTCCAGTAGAACTAGAACCAGGAAAAACCCTGAATATTAATCCAGCCCCGTTAGAACCTCAGAAGAAGCAACTTGTGGATGTCCTTCGGAAACACAAAGAGGCCTTCACCTGGGATTATACAGATATGAAGGGGATCCCATATTAAGGAGGATTGTCGTCCTGTGAGACAACCTCAAAGAAGGATGAACCCTGCACTGAAAAATATCATGAAAGAAGAAATTCAGAAATTACTAGACGTAGGTTTTATTTACCCCATCTCAGATAGCCAATGGGTCTCTCCATTAGTAATGGTCCCTAAGAAAAATGGTAAATGGCGAATATGCGTGGATTATCGAGAATTAAATAAGGCAACGCAGAAAGATCATTTCCCTTTACCATTTATTGATCAAGTTCTGGACACATTGGCTGGCAAAAAGTTTTTTTCCTTCCTAGATGGTTTTAGTGGGTATAACCAGATCCAGATAGCTCCTGAAGATCAGGATAAAACCACTTTCACATGCCCCTGGGGAACATTTGCATACCGGGTCCTTCCTTTTGGCATGTGTAATGCTCCTGCAACGTTCCAGAGGGAAATTTTGGGAATCTTTTTTGATTTGATAGATAACAGTGTTGAAATCTACATGGATGACTTTACTCCATATGGGGATTCATTTCTTGAAGGGCTGAAAAATTTAGAAAAAGTTCTCGAAATGTGTATACAAGCGCGTGTCTCGTTGAGTACAACAAAATGTCATATGATGATGGAAGAAGGAATTGTTCTGGGACATTTGCTCTCAGCTGAAGGAATTCGGATGGACCCAGCAAAGACAAAGGTAATTCAGCATTTCCCAACACCCAAAACACCCACGCAGGTATGCAGTTTTATTGGTTGTGCTGGCTATTACAGGCGTTTTATAGAAAATTTTCCTAAATTAGCACATCCACTTTTTCAATTGCTAACAAAAGATTCAGATTTTGTGTGGACAGAGAACTGTGATGCAGCCTTTATGAGAATTAAGGAATTTGTCTGTAGTTCTCCAATCCTTAGAGGGATAGACTGGGCATTACCTTTCCATGTTCATAGAGATGCTTCCCAAACAACGGTTGGTGCAGCATTAGGACATCAAGAGGACAAAATACCATACACGGTTTACTATGTTAGTAAGAATTTGGCTCCGGCTGAATTAAACTACACAGTGACTGAGAAAGAATTCCTTGCTTTCATTTACACCATCAACAAATTATGGCACTACATTACTGGGTATCCTACCTTTGTGCATACTGATCATGCAGCTATCAGGTATTTAATGAATAAACCTGTTACCCCCAGTCGTATCACAGGATGGCTCTTGCTACTACAGGAATTTGATATCACGATAGTAGATAAACTAGGGAAGGACAATGTGGTTGCAGATTTCTTATCTAGGATAGAACATGAGGGTAAGGATACACCAATTGAAGATAATTTCCCAGATGAACATATTTTTGCAGTATCTGCTAACACTCTGTGGTATGCATATATTGCTAATTATCTTACTTCAGGGAAGGTGCCTCGACATCTGTCATATAAAGAGAAAATGAAGATTATTCACCAGAGTACCCGCTATTCATGGATGGCAGGATATCTCTTTCATACAGGGGCTGACCAACAGATTCGGCGTTGTGTGGCAGAAGATAATATCTATGAGATATTGAAGGTTGCACATGATGGACCCTGTGGAGGACATTTTGCAGATAAAAGAACAAGTCACAAAGTGCTGCAAATGGGATATTACTGGCCCTCCATCTTTCGTGATGCCCAAGAATATGTCTGAAAGTGTGACAGTTGCCAACAGATGGGACAACCTGGGAAAGTAGATGAAATGCCTCTACAACCCCAGATAGTCCTTGAACCATTTGAGAAATGGGCCATTGATTTTGTTGGACCCTTCAACCCACCTTCTCATCAAAAAGATTACATCCTGGTCTGCACTGATTATGTAACTAAATGGGTGGAAGCCAGAGCGGTCACAAGAGCAACAGAACAAGTAGTGGAAGACTTTCTTTTTGAAGAAATTTTTTCCCGATACGGTACTCCAAGGGAAATTGTGTCGGATGGAGGATCACATTTCACATCTCACATGATAGGAAAGATGATGCAGAAATATGGAGTCAAGCACAGAGTTACAACCCCCTATCACCCCCAGGCGAATGGGCAAGTAGAAAGCACAAACAAGGTATTGGAAAATATCTTGACAAAAACAGTAGCAAGTCATCGTTGGGACTGGGCACAGAAACTTCCAGAAGCTCTATGGGTGTACAAAACAACATGGCGAAACACAATTGGGTTTTCACCATTTGAATTAGTCTATGGGAAAGTCCCCTTGTTTCTAGTGGAATTTGAGATAAGTACACTCAGGACAGCTCTAGAAGTAGGCTTAGACCCATCAGAAGCACAGAAACACCGACTGGAACAATTGAATGAGTTAGACGAGATTCAGTTAGTAGCTGTCCAGAAGACCATTGTTGTTCAATAGTAGAGAATGAAGTGGCATGATAAATTTATCAAAAGTAAGGTGTTTCATGTGGGAGATTGAGCATTACTTTATGATTCCCGATTTAAGGATTTCAAAGGCAAGCTTTTCACTCGCTGGATGGGGCCATACCAAGTGGACGTAGTGTTCGACAATGGAACAGTTAGATTAATTACAATAGATAAGAATCATACCTTGTTTGTAGTAAATGGACACCATCTAAAACTATACCACCGTCCAGCCTCTAGAAATGCCTTTGTCAAACACCTCTCTGACTCATCTGATTTAATGATTGTTGGAATGAAGGACACTCTCACTCTACCTTAAAATATATATATATTACTTATTTACTTGTTTGTATTATTGTAGGGATAACAAACGAATATGACCAGGAGAAATGTAACACTCAGCGTTGTTACTCCACCAGTACTACTATAAAGACGTTGTTGTTACTCCACTGGTGTGCACTGATTACTTCACAAAGTGTTGTTACTCTGCAACTGTCATTACTCCGCCGGTGTTGTTACTCCGCAACTGTCGTTGCTCCGCCGGTGTTGTTACTCCGCAACTTCCGTTACTCCGTCGATGTCATTACTCCACAACTGTCATTACTCCATCGGTGTCGTTACTCTGCAACTGCCGCTACTCCACCATCATCGTTATTTTGTCATTGTTGCTACTCACTGTTACTATTACTCCTTGTTGTCATTACATCCTATTGTCGTTACTCCGTTAGAACTTTTGCTGCTACTCCACCATAAGGTAGGCCCCCAGGTACGTCTCCACTGACTTTTATGGATTTAATTAAAATATTCCAAAAAGACATCAAAACATGTCATGGACGGCCGTAATTAAGTTGGGGGGGGGACCGTCATAAAAAATGACGACATACCATGATTTTGATATTCCGTAATCATAACTTGATATGTCAAATGCGTACTCGCACGTGCAGAGTCATAATCAGTCACCTCCCCAACACGTTGCATTAAATTTCTGACAGTACCACCACAATCTGTCATCATTTCCAAACATACCAGCATTGTTTCATCTGCCACCTCCAAAAGCGATATGACATTATTTCAGTTGCCAACGGTTTGGAGCAATGTCATTTTCCCCTACCAACTAACTGCATTCGTCGTGCTGACTCCGCCTCTGCAGCAATGGGTGGACGATCTATGCGGCATGAACATGAAGATACAACGAGAGTTCAGAACAATCAGGAGGTATGGCAGGTCTTTAAGAACGTAGGCTGGAATGTTTACTTTGACAGATTGAAAGGGTCGAACAAAGAAATTGCGACGGAATTTGCACTCAACTTGAGAGAAGGAAGCTCTCGGGTCTGCAGAATTGAAATTCCTATGACAGAGGAAGCCATCGTAGAAGTCAGTGGACTCCCTCAAAACAGACAGCAATGGTTTTCAAGAAGGTCTGTCCTTCCAGAGTTTCCCGAAGCCTTTTTACAGGCAGGAGAAAGCATTGTGCAGAAGGGTCGAGGATATGACTGAAATTCGCTACCACATCCATGGAAGGAGGTAGCAGAATTTGTCATGAGATATATGACTTGTGAAGGAAGATACTCCACCACATTCAAATACCATCTTCGAATACTAACCCACCTACGATTTCCCCAAGCAGAGGCTTTCTCACTAAATGTGCCTTATTTCTTATTGAGAAGCCTTCACCTAATGGCACATTCGACTCAAGAGTCACAACAGGTATTGGTGACCATCACCCACCATGGGTTGGTTCAACTATTAGTAATGAATGCCATCAGACAAATCTCGATTCCATGGGAACTGTTTCGGGACTCCACAGAGGAAGAAGTAGCAGCTGCTGTGGCTGCTAAGGAAGATGAACCAGAAGTCGTAGAGGAGGAAAATGTAGGTGAAGATGACTATGTTGACCAGGAGGAACCAGAAGAAATGGAAATGGAAGCTGAAGCGTTCGAAGAAGAGGCTGCTCCTCAAGAGAAAGCTGAAAACATGGAATCAATGGAAGAGGCGGAAGTTGACACAGAAAGGCCCACTAGTACCACGGCCGAGGCTGTCCCACAAGAACCAGTCTCGCCTATGGAATTAGAAAAACAATTTGATAGCATGACAACTACAAAAGCGGGGTCACAACAGATAGGAGTAGGTGAATTGATCGATATTTTGACCAAGGGTACTCCACAAGGACCTCCTGTCAACATGGAATCGATGGGGGAGGACAACCAGAATGAAGAAGAGGTCGTGCACACCCCAACCATAGAGCCCATGGAAGAAGTGCTGGGAGAACTAGGGCATGAGGTTGGCGTCGAACCACAAGAACCAGCGTCGACCTCGAGACTAAATATTGAATATCCCTACCAGTTCTCTTTTTTCTCCTTTATTCCAAAAAGAGCAAGGCGAACTCATTCCCTTCAGTGTACAGAAGAAGATCTCGCCATTCCTCCAGTTCTATCACAAAATCCACAATTGTGTGAGGTGGACGATACTCAAATAGATACATCAGTAGGAGAGCATCTCCCAGGGGCACCATCAGTCGCGGTGAGCGCGCAACAAGAGGAATTAGTTGTAGGCGAGGAGGAGGGACCAAGCGAAGCGGTCCCGACGAATGAGCTAATGGAAGAGCCAAGCGAGAAGGTCGTAAGACTCCCAGTCAAACAAAAACATCAACTGCAATTGAAGGAGACAACGTGACTTAAGATGGAGGTCAGGAAACTAAGGAAACAAGTACACAAATTGTAGGAGTAGATGAAGAAATACAAGTAGAAAGCTAGAAAGCCCAAGACCATAGGAGTAGAAATAGAAACTCAGATGGACCAGGTAGCCATGGCCCATAACCTCTGCTGCTACTCAAATAGACCCAGTCGAGCGATTGTTTGAAGACCATGAGCATGCCTTAACAGTCGAAGTGTAGACTTGGAAATCTATTGTGACTCAGTATAAAAATGAAATCAGAAGAACGCAGGAACAAGCCTCCACAACTGTTTTTGAATATGTGGAGCATATAGACATCATGAGATTAAGGTATGCGAAGCAACAACTCAAGATGGAGCAGCTGGAAAAGAAAATGGCAGAAATGAAAATGGATAAAGAGCAGATGTTTAGTTTGGCGCAAGAGGTGATGGCATGTTGCCCCCCTGCTTCTAGTTATTCTTTATTCTTACATGAACGTTTTCTTCTATTCTACATGGAGAGCATAAAAAATGAGATTAGTTATAAGATAGAAAATGGTGTACAATTCCTCCGAATAATGAGGCACCACAACGGGCCAACTCAGCATTTGATGTGTGAATTTTACCTGCATGGATATCTGCTATGCCTGGATAGAGATTTCAATTTGGTCCTGTATGTGGGAGACATTCATTTAAGGGCCCTCACCTCTTACACTTTCAACCAGATCAGCTGGCAGAAGGCTTTTAACACATTTGAATCTAATTAGGTTACAAAGTCGTTTATGGTAAGAGGAGAATCCGAAAGGGTAGTCACCATGTTCAATAAACACAACACCTTTTTGGGAATTGAGGCGAATAGAGACAGAATGTTGAGGACACAAAATTGGTGCCTTGATCTTTGTGTTAAGAAAATAGTCGCATTTCATGAAGAAGCCCTTGATTGTTGCCAAAAAAGGTGGATGATGACACCTACAACGGTTCAGAATAGGGAACCTTTTGGGGCACCAAATTTTTCATGGGTGCTCCCCAGAGTGCCCAGATATGTGGCATGTGTCCAAACAAGCGAGATTCGATGGATGGGACTCCAGTTTCAGTTTCCCACTATTTGGATGCCAGTAGAAGATTACACTCCAGCATATATCGTTCCAGAAGATTGGTGGGAAGATGTCCACCTCTCAGATGGTTTTAAAGTTCCAGGAATAGAGATGGTCGAAGAATACGATCTTGCCCATTTTCAGGAATCCAACAGTCAGCGAAATCCAAACCTGCGGAAGCGGCAAATTGCATGAGGGCATACAGAAGGCTAGTTGGGGGGAGATCTTGGGCACCAAATTGGGCTATCTTTCTGCTACATTTCCATTACCTTTTTGACCTTTTTATACTTATTTACTTATGTTTACTATGCTAAATCCGTGAGGTAATTATCCCTACCTTGTCTATTGGAATATTTTATTAATGAAGTGAAGTCACAGAGTTTTGCCTATTCGCAGCACTAAAATGATGTTTGACCACAACTTTTGGAGAAAAGGAATCAAGGCCTCATCATCCCACGATAGATCTGTTGTTCAGTTGTTTTGAGAACAGCAACGACCAAGCCAAAGGAGGCCACACAGCTGGAGTCGTAGATCCTTGAACCATCTTGGGCATTTCATTGATCTTGTCTATCTGGTACTGGTGCCATTCCAACTAATGTATATTTTTAAGGGTATGGTTACCATGTTTTGGGGAAAAAGGTTGTTCCCCCTTTTGATGTATAAAAGACAGTTTATTCCTGTAACTGGGGATGTCCCCATTGAGATTGTAATAACCTTTTTCAGATTTATAAAGCATTACCTATTTTACTGTCTTCATCTTTGTTGTAACCAGCGCAGTCTTGATCAAAGAGTTGGGCCCGCTCTTCTAATCAGGTGTTGTGTCTTCCTGTGTGTGTTGTTTATCAGTTTGATGATTGTTGTTACAGTGTGTTGTTTAGCAGTTTATGCGTGCTGTTACAGTACGTTATTTCTTAGCTTATGCTTGTTGTTACAGCCTATGATTCTTATGAGTACCTTTCAGAAGTTGTAGTTAATCCAGTTGACAATAATGTTTTGAATCTTAAATTGTAAACCCTTGGCCAGAACGAATTTTACTCTTTCCCCTGCATATACCTTGTGCGTTGCCTTGAAAGGATACACACCCAGATTGATAAATTAATGTAGGAAAAGGGTGAATAAATCGTTCATACTTGGACCCCAACACCAGTCACCCCTGAGCTAAGGCTAGTAATCCACAAAAGAGGGTGGTCTCTCACAATCCAATCACAGCTCATAAAACTCATAACCCAACTGATATTCTCCTACATCTATCTCGATTTTTCTACCATCTCTCTTCCTCCTAACCTACCCAACCCAAGGAATGCACCATTCGTTTATTAGGGACAACCCAAGGGATGTACCATTCGTTTATCAAGGATAACTGATCCGGATTATTTTCG
>CBVK0100286868.1:0-21960 GCA_900067695.1 Picea abies
CAACTAATGGCCTAAAGCCGACATAAATAAAATAAAATTACTAATATAATATGCCCCAATTAAGGGGTAATGAGCCAATATTAGGGCTTAACAAAGTCATCGTCAACTCTAAGGGAAACCAATAAATAAAATATGATTGGGGGTTGGACTATCACAAACAATGATGGATACATTAGCCCTATACAAATTCCTCTTGCTTCTTAAATTCCAAAGAATTGTGTGACGAAAGTCATAAGAGATTATATGTTCACTCTTAGAGAAATTATAAACAAATCTATCCGCAAGAGGCCAAACAATTTACGCTATAACTACTTGGAAGGTAATTCAAGGCTGAAACAACCACTATTTATGAAGTGGTCATTTCAGTATTATGATCCTTTCCTCACTTGTGTGGATTGTAATTAGGTTCACGATGTTGCATTCCAATGATAAATGTGGGTTAATATCAAGGAATAGACATGTGTTTTTGTGGCTCTTGAGTTTGTGGCTCTTTCTTGTTTTGTTTCTTGACATTTCGATCACATAGTAGAATGCTAAGTTGTGTCCTCTTTGAACTAAGCATGTTCATGAAAGGAGTGAGCTTAGTGTTATGATCAAAATCCCTCTTAGGACTACCTAGTAGAAGAAATATCCTCGAAAAGGTATCGATGAGTACATTGATGACGTCAAGTGAAAAACAATATGATTTAATGGTGCATTATTAAATATATAGCAAGACAATTACTATGTGTTTGTTTTGTTTTTCTCCCTCCACTCAGTTTATTATATGGAACAAGTGCTGCATGGCAGTGTAGTCCCTGTCAGGTTGGGAGGGGAGTAAATGCGACCTAGTACAGACACGTGGCTAGAAAGTTGAAATACATGTGGTTTGCATGCAGAACATAGTATTCCCGAATTAGTTTTTCCTGAAAAATACAAAAAATTATCAACATTTGAAAGGTTATTGGACATAAAAAATTTAGCATTACCGAAGTATTTATCTTTAAAATAAGGGCTCCTGGACAAAAAAGAAATTGAAATTTATGAAATTATAGGTTCCTGGACAGCATAAACTATACACACCAAAAATGTAATTTATAAAGTAGATATTTAGTTTTATACATACAAAATATGTACTTTTATAATGGATAGTGGGTTGTTAGGCTGAAAATTGGGCCTCTGATGTTCTCTGGCCTACAAATAGCACCGACAGTTCTGCAATACAGAAATTGGGCCTCCGATGTTCTCTGCGATACAAAAATCGAGGAGTGGAGTTGCGGACTATATAAATTCATCAGAAATAAATAAATTATACATACAAAATATGTACTTGTATAAAGTAGATATTTAGTTTTATAGATACGAAATTTGTACTTTTATAAAGTATGGGGATGATATTTTATAGAGCATGCATGGAGCCCTCATTGCAAACGTAGCCAGTTTTTGTATCGCGGGTTGTCGGGTTCAAAATTGGTCCTCTAATGTTCTGTGTCCTACAGATAGCACCGACAGTTCTGCGATATACAAAATGACAGGCGGAGTTACGGACTATAGAAATTTACCAGAAATTAATAATGTCTGTTATATAATAGAATAGTAATAACGTCTGTTACACCGAATTAGTTTTCTTTAAAACTAAGGATTTTTTTGGACAAAAAATATATGCCATTGCCAAATTAGTTTTCTCTGCAAACGTTTTATAGAGCATGCATGGAGTGCTCATTCCATACTTAGCCAGTTTTTGGATCACGGGTTCTCGGGCTGGTGGTTTAAAAAATGGGCCTCTGTTGTTCCGTGCCCTACAGATAGCAATGAGAGTTCCGCAATATACAAATTGACAAGCGGCTTGCGAACTATACAAACTTATTATAAAATAAGTAATGTCTGTTACATATCTCAGGAAATGACATCAACATTTAAAGCATCAACATTGTTGAAGACCAAAAAATTAGCATACAATAGGAGACAAGAAATGTAGCATATCCGAATTAGTCTTCTTTCAAACAAACAAGAAGGTTCCTGGAAAACCAAAATTTAGTATACAATAAGGGCATTTTCAAATCAGTTTTCTTTGGAATTTATAAAAAATTAATAATGTCTGTTACATGTTTCTAGAAATTTAAATGCATTTGTCATATAGACTGGGATTGGGGCTCCCGCGAACCATAAATATAAATAACTACAAGAATTAGGAACGTCGAAATAAGAAGTGTGCGATGGTAGAGAGAAAGACCCGAAAAGAAAAAATTGGAAGTTATGAGTCTTTGGTTACAATTTTCTATTTAAAGAGGACATAAGTGGATTGATAAAGAAAAGAAGATGACAACATATAATTAAACTGGATTGATAAACAAAACTAGATGGAAGTATAGACTTACTATGAATCCGATGCGTTTTTTGTTGCTGTCGTCGATGGGCAGTGGAGTCCTATTGACTGCTTGTTGCCCTTCCTGGATGAGGCTGTCCATTCTCTGTTGGAACCATTCTTCGATGTATCTTTTCATGGGGGCTGTGTTGATTTCATCATGGATTTCTATGTCGTAAAGCTCATTTTCTAATTTCCTTAGATCCATTGAAATACTATGCAGACTCTGTTCAATTTCTTCATTGTATGAGGCATAGTCAAATACCCAGCGCTTGTGCTCATCTAGACGATGTTCAAGTATGCCGTAAAACTTTTCGAAGGAAAACCCCTTTAAAATATCAACTTGTTCTTGGAAGGCTTATTTGGTGACTGATAAGGATTTGAGAATTAAGTTAGGATCTTGAACCTCGTTGGTAGTTTTGGCTAAGTCCATCTGGAGAAGGCTTGTGAATAAATGTTCCTTTTATGATATGACTTGTTTACATGATTTGACAATGAGCTGCACGTTGTGAACTTTCTTTTGCTAGCATGCTTTTACTTTTTTGGTGCGCTTTGGGGAGGGGAGTTTCTCCTGTCTTATTTTCAGTTTCAATGTGTTGACAACATAGTTGGCAAAAGGGTCCAGTACCTGATCACATAAAAGATGTTCATTTTTTAAATTCACCTCCAAATGTTCCAGCAAATGATTGGCCTTCTTTCCGAAGGAAACTAAATTTTGCGATGTTTCCCAGGCTTCAGTAACTAGCTGCATTCTTTTGTTGATGTGGGCTCTAGAGCATGCAAGGAGGGTAGAGGATATTTTCATCTTCGTTGAAGTGGTAGAAGGCACGGTTTTTTCCAAAGGACCGGCAAATTCTAGTGTTGCAATGAAAGCCTGCTCAAATTCGTTGAGGCGGTGTTTTAGATTGGGATGATCCATCTCCATTCCTCCAATGGAATCATGAAGAATGTCACCAGTTACCTGGTGAAATGAGAAGATTTGGGATGACGAAATTTCACTAAAGTCAATCTCTGTGCGATATTTTCCTTCCTGTTTGTTACATCTCTCTGTTCAATGACCATACTTTTAGATTGGATGTCAAAAATAGCGCTCTGGATTACGAAGGATTCATCTATGTCAAAAAAATCGGTCTCAGATATTTCCACTGCGGAAGACCCAACTTTCTGCATGTGCTCAGCTTCAATTTCAAGTTGCAGTTTTCCACTTTCAATTTCGGGTTCCTCCATCTGTCCTGCATTGCTTTTTCTCTTCTTCGCTAGTGGAATTTTGTGAGAACTATCAATATTTATGTGAGGAGGGTTCTTATCCCCTCCTCCGTTCAAATATTTCTGGGTTTCTTTCTTACTGGGGTGGGCTGTCGAAGCGATGCTCCGTGATGTTGTTCTCTTGGGAGTGTTGGCGGGGGACTGGGTACTCTTCTCACTGGATACTTTCCATGTTGTCTGTACAATTCAGTCGCGCTTTGCAATGTCTTTGCATCGCAATCGACAAAAGCATGACTGTTTTTGACACTGTCCCTGTCTTGGGTCAGGTGTCTATGGATAAAAGAGGTGTTAAAGCCAACACCCAGTAAATTTTCTCGAAAAATGCCATTAGGGTCAAATCCTTTTATCCTTTCAACGTACGTTAGGTTCAATTTCTTGAAATGGGCAACAAACTTGTCAATCTTGTTGATGTTTCTGCACACGAAGTCTCCGAATTTCCAGGGCATAGGAATGAACTATTTTTTTTTCTTGTCATGGAAAAAATACAACCAATGGTTGTATTGCCTTGCTATTTCTGCACAAACATCTTGTCCGTGATGTGGCATGGAAGGAAGGCAAGATTTTCCTTATATCCAAAGACCATGAGGACACTGTGATTTTCCTCTTGCTCAAGTGTGCCCTTCTTGTTCAAAAACTTGCTTTCCTGGCCAAACATCCATGAAGCATCCTTGCCTAACAATAAATCTTTGAAAACTAAGACAAAGCCATTAAAAACTTCATAAAAACAATGGGAGGCCTTGTGTCTCCATAGGGCCTCATGCTAGAATGTTACTGGGTTGAATCCATAGTTTATTTTATTGGAAAGAGAAAGTTTTGGAAATGGGCAGCAATACACAATTGCGAAAATCAAGTAGGATGACATATAAAATTTATTCGATTCTTTGAATCGTGACAACTGGGAACAAAGCTCAATGGAAATTAACTTCCCTCAATCCAAAATGTATTGTTCCTTTACTGTCAAATACAAAATATAAATAATTATATGGGAAATTCTTGCTGTGGATGCCTGTCCCGTTATTCTTGTAAACAACCAAGCAATTTTCCGGAATGGATTTCTAAAGGAACTTACCTGCAGCCTTGTGATATCTTCAGGAACTTTTGTTGGGTCTTTGAGGAATTTGGCTAAGATTTCCAACCCGTTATGATGTTTTTCTAGAAACTGCTTGCAGTCTTGTCCTCTGAACGTCAATGTTGGTTTCGACAATTTTAACATCTCTCGAAAGACCTGAGGTGACAAAGAAACAAGAGAATGGCCGCGCAATGGAATAATTCTTTGGCCTGGAATATATTTTTTGGCACACCAAGAGACCACCTCCTTACATTCAAAAACCTCAGGGATGTAGCCTTCATGAGCGATTTTAGAGGTCCAAATCACTTCGTTCTGGTCGGAACGAGATGAATAGTAAAAGTATGCCCTGGACCACTAGAAGTTTTGGTCCTCTTGTGCGAACATATTTACTATGTCTCCACAAAAATGTTGTTGAACTGCTGCCATAAATCTACAAGAATGTTTATTTGTTCCAGACGATGAATGAAATGAAAAGTTGGAAAGGATAATATAACCCTGCGCAAATTTTGGTCGAAAGCGTGTGAATGGGAGATGTCCTCGAGACTTTCGTTGATTAATGGCAATTTGGACAGTTGTTGCATGATGCGTTGTTAACATTAAACACTACTAATTGCATACATAGAAATGTGAACATGGTGGATATTGCAATGAGCGATTAAGCATTGTATATTTCTTGAGCGGCCCAACTTGAGGACGCGTGTTCGAGATGAACAATCAGAAGGGACAAAATAACTCTCTGCACATCTTGGTTTAATGCGTAATAACAAGATATCTCCTTGAGATTTTCGCCCATTAATGACAATGTTGACGGTTTCTGCATGGTCAGTTGTTAGCATGAAAGGTTTCTAATTGCATAGTAAGAAAGTACGGAGGTCGCGGGCATGGGAAAAAAACTGCTACAAAATAGGGTTGCAAGGTACAACCGTTGAATGTGAGGGTGCGAGGGTCAAATTGTATGTTTCATAACTTTTTGAGTGCAATACGTGTAACAACGAAGAGGGTATGGTAGGACAGGAAGTTAGTGGGGATGTAAGGCAACTAGAGATACTTTGAAATGTTTGTGAGTAGTGGTAGAGTGAACCTTATGAGTTCGACGAGCCTGCGCTAGAATTGTAGATCATGAAAGTTTTGAGTGCAATATGTACATGACACAACAAGAAGCAGAGTTCGAAATCGTGAACCCGCCAACCGTGGCCATGGAATTGGCCAAGTATGGAGAGAAATAACGGTCGGTCGGATTCGTCGTGTGATTATATAGATGGAGATAAATATATCTGAACCCGCCAAGGCTGGAACCCTCGTTTATAGAAATGCGACTAAGTATATAGCCACAAAGCGATAATACAAGGGAAGAAGAAAAGGGAAAAAGGACCAACGTCTCCACGGTGGAATTGTAAATCACAGAAATTTTGAGTGCAATATGTATATCATGGAACACGAAGCAATAGAGTTTGAATGCGCCAACTTGAAACACTGACTAAGAATTGGAGATTTCATGAACCCATGAACAGGAGGATCCAAAATAGAGTCAGAAGGTCTGCCTAGAACATGTGAGGTCCCGATGGTCAAATTGTATCATTTGGAACATTTGAATGCACAATTTGTAACACGGAAGAGGGGACGATGTCAGAACCTGGTAGTCAATTTGTATATTGCAAAGGGATGGATACGAGCTGTTTCGTATTGCTGTGTGCAACAATCATTTGTAAGAGTTGCATAGTTACTGAACCCGGTAACAGGAGGATCCAAAACAGGCTGAGAACGTGTCTGCAGAAGACACAAGTCCCCGACGTTCAACTTCTATCGTTCCGAACATTTGAATGCATAATTTGTAACACGGAAGAGCAGACGATGTCGGAACCCAGTAGTCAATTTGTATATTGCGCAGGGTGCGATGCCACCTTTTCGTACCTCTGTGTCCAGTTGTCACTACTAAGAGCTAATTTAGTATTGAAAATATTTTTTTAGATTCTATTAAATACTTCATAGGGATTAGCATCCGTAAACAATGGCAATCTCCACCCCACCAGCCCTGCATTCCATGTGTGAATTTGTATATTGCGGAACTAGAAGCAATATTTGGAGGACACAGAACAATATAAGTGCAATGTTGAGTCAGCCAGTCCGCAGGCCCGCTTGTCAATTTGTATATCGCGGACTTGTGGGTGCTATTTGCAACACACGCAACAATGGAGGCCCAATTTTGAGCCCACCCTCGTGAGAACCTGTGATAAAAAATGTTGTTAGGTATGGAATGTGGAATTCGTACATGCTCTATAAGATATCATGTCCATACTTTATAGTCCCATAATACACAGGAAGAGAAAAAGGGAAAAAGGATCGAGTAGTTAGCAGTGGAATTGTAGATCACGAAAATTTAGAGTGGAAGATGTATATAACGAAACAAAAAGGAACAGAGTTCAATTGCACCAACTCGACAATCGCTGGCATAAAATTCACTAAGTATGAAAAGGAACAACTGGCAGTCCAATTCGCCATGCGAGGATATAGATGGAGATGAAATTCATCCCAACCTGGGAACCGTGGACATAAAATTGGCCAAGTATCGAAAGCAACAGCGGTTGGTCGGATTCGTCATCTGATTATATAGATGGAGATAAATATATGTCAACCCGCCAACGCTGGAGCTACATATTTCGTGAACTCGACAATAGGAGGATCCAAAATAGACTGAGAAGGTGTCTGCAGAGGAGGTGAGGCCTATACCTTCTAATTGTATCGCTCTGAACATTTGAATGCATAATCTGTAACACGGAAGAGCGGACGATGTCCGATAGTCAATTTGTATATTGCGGAGAGTGCAATCCCAACTGTTTCGTACCTCTGTGTCCAGTTGTCACTACTAAGAGATAATTTACTATTCAAAATAATTTTTCAGATACTGTTAGATACTTCACAGGGATTAGCATCCGTAAACAATAGCAATCTCCACCCCGCTAGTTCTGCATTCTGTGTCTCAATTTCTATATCGTGGAACTGGGAGAGTTGTTTGAAGGACACAGAACAATAGAAGTGCAATCTTCAGTCATCCAGTCCGCAGGTTTTCTTGTCAATTTGTATATCGCAGAACTCTGGGTGCTATTTGAAGGCCACAGAACAATGGAGGCCCAATTTTGAACCCGCCCACCCAAGAACCCGCGATCCAAAATGTCGCTAGGTATGGAATGCAGAATTTGTACATGCTATATAAAATATCATGTCCATATTTTATAGTCCCACAATACACGGGAAGAAAATAAGGGAAAAAGGATGGAGGTGTTCGCAGTGGAATTGTAGATAATACATGGGAAGAAGAGAAGGGAAAAGGAACTAAGTATCTTGTAGAAGAACATCTAGTGTTTGATTATTAATGCAAATGATTGCGAAACCTTGTTGAGTTATGACTAGGTAAGGTATAAATTGCAGATCACTGAAGTATCTTTCATACCACTGTGTCCAGTTGTCACTACTAAGAGCATTGTTGATGTATATCAGGAAGGATGCGAAGTTGCTGGGGATGGAAAGCAACAATAGATACTTTGAACGAACTTAATGTATGTGAGGAACCCATGGTGGAATTGTAGATCACAGATGTTTTGAGTGCAAGATGTATATAGTGGAACGATAAGTAGCTAGGTTCGCAAGAGCCGACCCCGTAGCGGCGGGCATAAAATTGGCTAAGTATGGAAAGGAACAACATTTGGTCAGATCCATCGTGTGAGGATATAGATGGAGATGTTAAAGCATGAATTGTAGATCACAGAAGTATCTTTCGTACCACTGTGTCCACTTGTCACTAGTAAGAGAATTGTTGATGTATATCAGGAGGGACGCGAAGTTGCTAGGGATGGAAAGCAACAACAGATACTTTGAACGAAGTTAATGTATACGAGGAACCCATGGTAGAATTGTAGATCACATATATTTTGAGTGCAAGATGTATATAGCGGAACGATAATCAGCTGGGTTCGCAATCACCGGCCCTGCAATGATGAGCATAAAATTGGCTTAGTGTGGAAAGGAACAACGGTCGGTCAGATTCGTCATGTGAAGATACAGATGGAGATGAAGATATGTCAGCCTGCGAACCTTGCAACCGCCCATTATAGAAAGATGACTAAGTATAAAACCAGAAATACATAATGGACGGGAAAAGCAAAAGGCCAGTTCGTATGCGCCGATCCGACAACCGCGGCCATATAATTGCCTAGGTATGGAAAGGTACAACGATCAGTCGGATTCGTCATGTGAATATACAGATGGAGATGAAGATATGTCAGCCCACCAACCCTGCAACCGACCATTATATAAAGACGACTAAGTATAAAACCAAAAAGCCATAATGGACAGGAAAAGCAAAAGGGAAAAGAGATAAGTATCTGAGAGTTGAAAAAACCTTTTTATTTATTTTTTATTTTTATTTTTTCCATTTATTAATGGCAATGTTTTCGAACCTCTATTGGGTTATCACTAGTAAAAGCATTAAGTGCATATCACTGAAGTTCTTTGGCTGCAACATGTATATGATGAAAAAGGGGACATAGGTGTTGGGTACCGCGAACTTGGGGCCTGGTGCCCAGATAACTGGCTAAGTATTGGCCAAGACAAAGTTTTGATATCTATTTCAATATTTTTCAAACTAGTATCTATCAATGGAGAAAGTTTTCATATTTATCTGAATAGTATTCATACTAATATATATTAATGGATTGGTTCTGTTTCAAATGCAAATGATCTCCCAATTTCCAAGATTCTCTTCGGCTCGCAAATTTTGTTGAAACCACAAAAATTTTGACTGCAAGATGTACATAGCGCAACAAGAAACATGAATTTGCATTCTGGTCTTAGCGAGATAAACTCCTTATCATCTATTCATCTTGTATTCGTTGCATTGACATCAGCAAACGCCGGCTCTCCAGAAACATCAATATCTAAATTAAATTAAATGCAATCAAAATTTGGTGTGACTTTAAGTAATTAAAGCATAAATTGTAGACTACAGAAGTTCTTAGGCTGCAAGATGTATATGACAGAATAGTGGACATATTTGTTTAATACCACAAACCCAAACACAATTGCCTAAGCTTTGCCGAAGAGGAAGTTTTTTTGTATTTATTTCAATAGTACTGATATTAGTATATATGCATGGATATTATCAAATAGAAGAAGTTGCAATATATCCAACATACTTCACAGGAACATTGTGTCAATAGTTCAACCGCCTTGTTGTAACTCATTAATTGATTCTATTTATGGAACCCGAAGAATGGGAGCAGGACGGGTCCTCCAATTTCTTTCTTTAAATACAGGGCCGCCGCCACATAAGTATGGCATATGAAAAATTATTCTTAAATGTAAAATGTAAACAAAGAACATACCAGGTTTTATTGAGATTGAAGTAGTGGGTAGCAAAAACAAAAGCCTGTCCTTCATGTTTAACGACACAGGGGAAGAAGGTACAAAATACAATTAAAACAAATACCATAAATTGGAAAATTCTGTTAAAAACTATACCGAAATTATTCTATATTAAAATAAGATGGGCTACAAAATACAACTGAGGCTATTTGCGACAACGATTGCGATTTCGCCTGCCGTCAACCAATAAAAAATATGTACATTGATGAAGCTTCTTCACAGTTTTCTTGACGTTCAAACTCTTTATTTGTAAAAAATGAGATGAATATCAATTTTGGGTTTTCTACTTAATCAGTGCTGCCAAGTACATCTATCCCAGTTTTTTGAATACCTTCTCTCTTCCAGATATGGCCTGCTTGCAATGGCTGCTTATTCAACATTCCATTCTTTGTCAAGTATTAACTTCCCTCTACCATCGAAAATTTGGGGTTTAAGGTAATTTCCTTGCAATGTTCCTGACCCTTGACATCTGAGACAACTTAGAAATGTGATTCAGGCCAATTTCAAAGTGGATGGAGTTGTTTTATGTCACAACAACTAAGGCAGGGGAAAAAAATTCAAGTACATAGTGACTGGTATTCTCCCTGTATTTGATCGTCTGGTTGGTTGAGAAGCCTGCCTGAGGATTTGTATGTGAAACTTCTTTTCTTTATTACACTAAATTGGAAGAAATGTCCAACCTAGATGCAAAATGAAACTTTGTTGAGGTACATAACTTCTTCAGGCAGCAGAGGTGTGGCAAGTGCATCAAATGCTACAGAATGCACCAACACAGTTCTGACAAGTGTATCAAATGTTGCAGATGGCATCAGAATATATCTTTCCTCATAGTGGTGGAGGCATGGCGACCCACATAAAGGTTTGGAATGTTTGGAGGTGACGCCAAATATGTGGAGTCTGCAACTACATCCAGAGGAAACCAAACAAACATTGACAAAGAACATATCTTTCTGTCAAGTCGGCTACCAGATCCACATGCAGGTCATCAAACTATAAAGTAGAAACTTTTGTAGTGATAATATGTCATTTTATGCACCCATACAGTTTCCGTTACCCGCCTCCGAGGTAGACAAATGCTTGTGCAATCTCTACAATTCGATACACTTGCCAATTCTGTGTTGTTGGAAGAAGCTATATACTTAAACAAAGAACTATTTTGCACGTGACCTCAAAATCCATTACAATTGCCAGCAATAAAACAAAGAAGTTCAACCAACAAATCTCTAGGAAACCTTTTCAACCAACCAAAGCATCGAATACAGGGAGAACACCAACCAAAACATACTTGTTCTTTTTTTTTCGTCCTCTCTGAGTTTGTCTTGTATAACATATTTTTTTTTACTCAAAGGTCATGTCACATAAAACCGGTCTCTCTTCTTTCATATGCCCCTCAATCACATCTCTAAGTTGTCGTACATGTCCATGACCAGGAACATTAGAACGAAGGCACCCTAAAGCGCAACTCTTTGATGATAGAGAGAAATGGCAATAAGTATTTAAAAGCAACACTGAATGGTCTCCCCTAGATTTTGTGTTGATTCGTTTTAATGACAGATGTTCTCAATATTTTCACTTATTAATGCCAATCTTTTTTAATATGTACGCTCAATAGTGACTAGCAACACGTATTAAAATTGCCATATCCGAGCAGATTATCAAATATGACATCTAATCTATGCACAATATTAAAGAGGAACATGATGTCAAGGCCTCTATGGGTGACACGTTCATGAACTATGCTGAAGCTTTTAAGAAAACTAAAACTGCACAAGCATAAAAATAAAATATAAAGTATTTCACAAATTCAAAATGCAGGCAAAAATAAATTACCAAATCCCATAATCTTCGCCTGTCTATTCATTTTAATGGGATATGTCCTCGATCTTTCCAGTTATTAAATCCCATCATTTCGAAATTCACAATATTAAAGAGGGACATGATGTCAAGGCCTTTGTGGGTGACATGTTTGTGAACTATGTTGAAGCTTTTAAGAAAACTAAAATTGCACAAGCAAAAAAATTAAATAAAAAGTATTTCGCAAATTCAAAATGCAGGCAAAAATAAATTACCAGATCCCATAATATTTGTCTGTCTATTCATTTTAATGGGAGATGTCCTAGAGCTTTCTAGTTATTAAAGCCCATCATTTAGAAATGCACAATATTAAAGAGGGACATGCCGTCAAGGCCTCTGTCGACGACACATTCGTGAACTATGCTGAAGCTCTTAAGAAAACTAAAAATGCAGAAGCAAACAAAAATAAAATAAAATTATTTGCGCAAATTTAAAATGCAGGCAAAAAGAAATTACCGGATCCCATAATATTCGTCTGTCTATTCATTTTAATGGGAGATGTCCTCGATCTTTCTAGTTATTAAAGCCCATCTTTTTGAACCTGTCTAGTCGGTTCTGACTTTTGAAAGAATATTTAATGTGTATTGGGAAACGCTAACGGTAGCAGGGATGGATCCCTATGTAATAGACGTTACTACTATTTTTCTGTTTTTATCAACGAGCGTATGTAAAACGTATGTAAAGAAAAGTAATTCAAGAATGCTAGTTTTTTTGCATGAGCCCTTGAAATTCAAATAGTCCGCAAGTCCAATTGTCAATTTGTATATCGCAGAACTCTTCATGCTATTTGTAGGACACAGAACAATAGAGACTGAACTTAGAGCCTGCCACCCCGAGAACCCGCGATCCAAAAAATGATTACTATTTTTTTTGTGTTTTTTGTCCACCAGGGTATGTAGAATGTACGTAAAGTAAACTCTTTTGATAATGCTAAATTTTTTGGACATGATGCCCTTCAAATTCAAATAGTCTGCAAGTCTGATTGTCAATTTGTATATCGCGAAACTCTCCGATTGTCAATTTTCAGCCGCCTAACCCGAGAACCCGCGATGCAAAAACTAGCTAAGTATGGGATGAGGGCTCCGTGCATGCTTTATATATCTACTTTATAAAATTACATATTTCCTATGTTTAATTTATACTATTCAGGAAACCTATAATTTGATAAATTTCAATGTCTTCTATCCAAGAGCCTTTCTTTTAAAGAAAACTAATTCGGAAATGCTAATGTATAGACCATAGTTCGATACAACCTATTCGTGAAGCCGCGCCCATAAAATTGGGTAAGTATGGAACCGAACTGCGGCCGGTCGAAATGATCGCGGAACTCTCTGTGCTATTTGTAGGGAACGAAACAACAAAAGTCCAATTTTCAGCCCGCCACCCCGAGAACCCGCGATCATTAACTTATGCTGTCCAAAAAACCTATAATTTCATAAATTGCATTGTCTTCTGTCCAGGAGGCCTTATTTTAAAGAAAACTATTTCGGAAAAGCTAATGTATACACCGAACACGACCTGTCATAGTTCGATAGAACCTATTCACGAAGCCGCGTCCACAAAACTGCCCAAGTATGCAACTGAACGACGGTCGCTCGGAATGACCACATAAACGCGAGAAACTAGACTCAAACGTAGTTTAGAATAGGAAAGTAAAAGGCAGAGAACAACTATATCTCCCACACAACAAAAGGCAATCTCATAACTATGAAACATAGTAACACAAAATCCATGGAAAAAACACCGATAGCTATGAAATATATTTTGAGGCTAACAAACTCTGTTTCAATGTGTAATGGATGCAATTTACATCACCTGCAATTATTTGGTTTGTTATTTTATCTTAATAAGCCCAATTTGACTTATGCTGTCCAAGAAACCTATAATTTCATAAATTTCATTCTCTTTTGTCCAAGAGGCCTTCTTTTAAAGAAAACTAATTTAGGAAAGCTAATGTATACACCGAACATGACCTGTCTAAGTATGAAACCGAATGGCCGTCGCTCGGAATGACCATAGAAACGCGAGAAAATAGAGTCAAACGCAGTTTACAACAAAGTAAAAGGGAGAGAACAACTATATCTCCCACACAACAAAAGCCAATCTCACAACTATGAAACCATAGTAGCACAAAATCCATGGAAAAAGCATCGACAACTATGAAATATATTTTGAGGCCGACAAACTCTGGTTCAATGCGTAATAGATGCAATTTACATCGCCTGTAATTCTTTAGTCTATTATTTTATCTTAATAATCCCAATTTGACTTATGCTGTCCAAGAAACCTATAGTTTCATAAATCACATTCTCTTCTGTCCGGGAGGCCTTCTTTTAAAGAAAACTAATTTGGGAAAGATAATGTTTACACCGAACACGACCTGTCATAGTTCGATAGAACCTATTCGTGAATCCACGTCCATAAAACTGTCTAAGTATGCAACCAAACGACGGTCGCTCGAAATGACCACAAAAACGCGATAAACTAGAGTCAAACGTAGTTTACAACAAGAAAGTAAAAGGGAGAGAACAACTATATCTCCCACACAGCAAAAGGCATTCTCATAGCTATGAAACCATAGTAACACATAATCCATGGAAAAAGCATTGACAACTATGAAATATATTTTGAGGCCGACAAACTCTGCTTCAACGCGTAACATATGCAATTTACATTACTTGCAATTCTTTAGTCTGTTATTTTATCTTAATAGTATTCTATGCAAACTGCAGTGCAAAAAAGTGTAACCAGAGTTCCAACCGCAGATGCATCATACCAACATTGAAAACCCTAGGCAAACAATAACAAGCACCAAATAAGAACCCAACTAAGAAGAACCAAAGGCCCAAGTACAGGCGCAGGACCAGAACCCTGCAAAGTTGAATCAAGCAACAATAAACAACATACAACGAAGAAAAAAGCAAGCAACAACCAGTCCCCCAGGAACAATGTTGTTCCAATCGCGATTGCAGAAACCCAAACATGAAAACTGCAACAACACAAACAGGCAAGCAACAACAACAACAACAACAACATGCAAATAAGAAATCAGTGGCATGCAGAAAACAAGCATGGACCAGTGAACCAGCAATGCTGCTAGAGCATATAAATTTTAAAAATGGAAGAAAATGTCTTCTAACAAGCCTGTTAAGTAACCATTCAACACTACCAAGTCTATTAGGTAAACATTTAAGTTTGTCAGAAATGCACTGTAAACATTTAAGAAAAAAATTCAAAGTGGCAGGTCTCTGACGTATCTCAAAAAAATAATTATATTTTTTGTGCCAATAGTTCGAACACCAGAGAATGTATTGGAAAGCCAAACTTTGGATATGCCACCATATCAAACATTTCCATAAATTTACCTAGCATAAAATGCTAAACCAAACATTCAAATTAATGTTAGCATTAATCCACCTTCGAGGAATGCATACAAAAATATATGATTCAAAAAGACCATATACGATCAAATACTTTGGATATTCCAACATATATAACATTGGGAATAGCGAATCCGACAATAAGACCTCCAATCCCTTGTCCAATCGGATCATGACAAATATGGTACTTTTTTTATATTAAAATCGATGTTTTCAGTTCCATGGTTCCAACAATAGATAATAGGGAAATATTTGTGGTCAAAGGACAGACTAATATGAAGTCAACGATTAATCGATCGCTATAGTCCTTCTACGCCTACAACAAAGACTAATAAGAGCTATATAGACTTGGATTCTCTAATGAGAGTGGTTTGATGCTGAAATCCATCAAGGCAAGTTTTGCAAATTGTAAATCTATTTTAGAGGTTGTGATAGAGACTTATCTCTCCAAGAGTGATGACGCATAAGTTGGTGACGTCTTATTTCTCATTTTCAAATAAATATGGGTGCATTAACAAGTAACATCGGACCCATTGTTGCATTGTGACTGTTATCACTTGGAAAATTCTCACCAAGCGATACAGGTGATCACTGGAGAAGTCATTAGTTCAATACACCAAAAATGCATACTCAGAAGTGTTGATAAATATCACGCAATAAAATCAAGAAATTAAGGAAAGAAAACTTCCGTGACTCAACACGAAGACAATTGGCGACATCAGTGCACTCAAAACGACCTTATAAGAAAATAATCATGCTAATAATGCAAATCAGTGCGGTTTACTAAATAAATATTCAAACTATCAACGTGAATGTGCTATTCCTCGATCGGATCGGGCACATTCATGGCACTGCTTGTATGCATGTCACACTAGTTGTAGAGCTGACTCCTTAGTTCAATAAAATCTAAGTTAAGAGCCACTCCATTGCCTCGAGGACTCCAATTCACACTCCAAAAAATTTATATTAAATCTCGATGAGAACCTATTTAAACAAGCTCAGGGTACACATTCAAACATATAAACTACAATGTAAAGTTATGCTTGTAAATTGATATCCTAAGCATCCTCACTTGCCCTCAATTTCATTCACTATTTCATAGCTTAAGCTGCCTAGTATATTGAACTTCTTTCCATCCAAGAGCTCAGTGTGCCATTTCACGCCACCATCTATATCAGAGAGAGAGGAGAGGTTGTTGCTGGGAATGAAAATAACCCTCCCAATGAGGATAAGGGGAGACTACATGTGTTCTCTGCACATCCACGATGTTATCAATTTGAAGATTGTGTCCATTGGTAACCATTTTATATTTTTTCAATAAGTCCTTACATCTTGGCATTAATGCATCTGTTTACATGTGATTATTCTTGTTTTTCACTTGTTTACATTTCATGCACACTTAACCAGTAACCCATGGTGTTATCTATTACCTACAGTGACATTTGTAACTGCATTTTTCTTACACCTGTGATCAATTAAGCCCAAAATAGTTGGCGACTCCAATACGGTTCTAAAGTAAAATTCTCCCATTGTAGTCTATAAGAGCCCTCTTTCTCACCTATTTGGTTTTGCAGGTCATTAGATCAGTCTTCCTGAACATTCAATTTGGGTGTTTAGGCCCTCAATGCTCCGAAAATCACTCAATTTTCTTTTTACATAATTTTGCAGGCTTCGCACGACTTTCACAAAAACAATTGCATTGAGGTGTGCCATTAACACCATAATTCCATTATGGTTCTATGCTATTAGCACTAATCAACGCACATGTTTTTTATAAAATATGCACTGATCTACTTTTCTCCTAGGTTAAGGGTCATCCTCATCCCCCTTTCCTTGTTGGGGTTTAGTCTTTAAATTTCTTTCACTTTGTAAGATTGAGACCTCTTCTTTCAAGTTCATTATTGCAAAGGTAATTATATCATCTAGTTTAATTAGATAAAGCGAACCATCATTTCAATTATCGTACCATATGGATGGCTAGTTAAGCATTTGAATTCTCAGTTAGAGTCATTTCAACAATCAGTTTTTGTTTAGTTTTTCTTTGGGACCAGGAAACCTCTTACTCACATCCTAGTATGACATTCACCTCGCACTCCCTCGAGTGATCTTAGTGAACTATAATGTGTTGTATAAATGATTTTTTCCATCTCCCTTGCATCAAACAAACATAGGACATAAATTAGAGTACTAAGTAAGCACCCCATTTATGTGCACATCTTGCCTTTGGTTTTCCATGCTTCTTTTTTTCAAATCACACTAGTAATTAGGTGAGGCCAAAGTCATCTTGGCACCTCATTGTTTACTTTACAAGATAGGAAATAAACTATTGTAAGGACCCCAAATGTCCACATCATCACATAATCTAGGATAATTTGATTCTTTTTCGCAAGCAAACACTTAGGAAGTTTAAAGGATTTGTAAGGACCACACATGTCCACATCTCTTACAAGCTAGGTATCAATTTTCTAATTTCACAAGCATTGTACAAAATTCATGGTTGGATTAAAAAGTAAAGGACCCCACAACGTCCACATGCTACAAACATAACCACTTTTTTTTGTTCACAGTGCCATCTTGCACACAACACTTCCACACATCCATAGGTGTTCACAAGTTCATTTTAGTCTTAGTATGCTCTTCTCCCCATGCCCATAAGCGATTTAGGATAATAAGAAGAGATTTACATGTTCTAAATAGACCCTGTTTCTGTAACACACCCAACCCCTTAAAAATCTTTTTAAGGAATGGGACATCAAAATTTTGTTTTCCTGATCCATCTCAAATCTTAGTTCCACTATCTCCATCAAATTCTGCTTGCCATGAACTTTCTAACAACTATCTCCATGCTCGAATTTGAGCTTAGGATTGGGAGAGATGCCCTTCCAAAGTTCTTCAGGGGTTAATAGTCATGGACCATGTGACACCTATGTGGATCTGACTCATTCATATCATCCCGAATTCTCTAATATCTCGAAGCTCCCAATGCTCCCAGGTCTATGGCGAAGATCCATCCACCATTGATCGACGGTGGATCCTTATCCTTAGGAACACATGTGTCTAAGGTAAAATTCGATGTTCGACGATTTTGGGTGCGCATAGTTTAACGACCCAAATCTCCCGAAGTACTTTTCTTTCAAAGTCCCGTGGGCTTGCCATGTGGCTCTGGCCTTCGGGCCTTTTTGCACCACACTATTCCAAATCCTTTGGAGTCGTAGAGTCTCGGTAGTTCACCATTCACGTGGCCAAACAGACACGTACCAGGGATTAACACGCGATGAGGGCCAAGGGTGACACGTTCCCTCATTAGGGGGTGACACATGTCACATTCTAATGGGCCCAAGGGTCTATAAAACTTTCGTATCCAAATGACATGTGGCACCTCAATTGTGGGTCCACATCACCCTGGGTGATGTTAGTGAGCCACGTTGACCCCTAACATAGCCTTCTAACGTTCCTATGACCTCATGGTCAATATCTGTCCACATAGACCCCTCGATCTACAACTCCCGTTACTTCAGAGGTTCAACGTTCGAGAGTTTTTCTATGAAAACTCCCCGTTGCTCCGGGAGTCGGTCAGCACCGAGATGACCACAGTCTAGATATGACAGTCAGGGAGGATCCTGAAGGGTCCTTAGATCCATGGCTCACATCACTTAGCCGATTCGACGTTCGAGAGTTTTGAAAGTGTCACACCCCCAAATCCTCTAGAGTGTCTAGTCTCTGGATTATAAGATCTGGCGACAGGTGTCCTTAACGATGGACGACTGAGATGGACTCTGCTGTTCACAATTTCAGGAGCCTTCAAACTTTAATGACTCTCTTCCAACTTTCTCTGGAGTGCCAAGTCTTCAGACTATGAGATCTCCTGCCACGTGGACTAAACATGTAATTGCCAGAGAGGACACGTGACAAGGCAGAGAGGACACATGGCCCCTTTAGTGGGTGACACGTGTCATATGTTAATGGACCTATAGGGTCCGTGAAATTCCCAAATCGATGTGACATGTGGCATGTTGATCATGGGTCCACGTCATCCCTCCTTTTTTCTTAATGCATGCATACTCCCTGAAGTCTCGAAATCTCTCCACGTTTCCTCGACCATTCGGTGATCGGTGTTTGACGTTCTACGTTGAACGTCAACGTTCAACATTCTAAGTTGAACGTCGGTGTTCGATGTTAGATGTTATACATTGAACGTCAATGTTTGACGTTAGATGTTCTACGTTGAACACCCCTCTACGATACTACACCCCAAATCCTCCGAACTCTCTAAATGGTCAACGCCGGACTGACTATATCATAGATCCAACAGTTGGAATAGTTCCCAGGCATCCTTAGATCTACGACCTATATTAACTTCAATCTCCACGACTTCGGGGGATCCATCTCCCTTACGAAGAATACCAAAATTCACCGAACTCGTGAAGACTAAATGAGTCAAGGGGTTAACACCTACACTCTTTCTCCAAATCCAACGTTCGTGACAAACCTTGGATCTTCCCGAACGAATCTCGTCCGCTCGTCTTCCAAACGAAATGATCTTCCCTTTTGAGACTTAAATCTCACTATTCTTCCTGAGCTTCGTCAGTTCTGAAATACTTAGGCGCTGGTGTGCACTTTGTGCTCTTTCTCTTGAGATTAATAGACTTCTTCTACCAGGAGACTCAAAAAAACTGAGAATGTTGACATACATATGGGAAACTAAGCCCAAGGTCGACGAATTCACAGTTCATTTGCTTAAACTTGAGCCACTACAGGGCTCGAGCATTTACGTGTACAAACCATATAGTTCCTTACTTGCTTAAATACACAATAAAGCAAAAGATAATGGAACATAGTCTAAACATCAAGCAACATGCACAACCCTGAAACATTCACATGATATCCAACTTCATTTTACAGTTATATCTCAAATATATAGGGTATGAGAATAGTTATCTATTTCAAATTGTAGCCAATGAACTGACTGTGGGTGTGTGCCTTTCCACCCAACCATAGGCTCAGAGGCATTCACTCTTATAACTATAGCCACCCCTGTGCCGAGCCATGATATCACTAGGGAATTATGCCATTTCTTAGAGACCTTTTCTCTGTCACAACATCCCTGCGAGGTTTATAAGATGCTTCCCCAACATCAAGCTCACAAACTTCCTCTTTCTTCTGTATATCCGGGTCGCACACTCCCCTCTTTGCATGCATTCTTGTTTGATGTCTCTCCTGCTCTCTGTAGAGCCTCTCATGCATGCCTCTTCCTTCATGTCTTATTCTTTTTTGCCGTCTCCTGTATCCTCCTTAGAAGGTTATGGGCCTGTCTTGTTCCTTTTGTCAGAAGAAAACTTAGGTCAGCCTGGGTCTGCAGGACTCTGTGGTACTTCGGGATAACAACCTCCTATTTCCTCAGCCAGACCATGATTCCATTCATGGGGGTGGTTGATTATCCAACCACCATTACTTCCTTCATTAACTGATTCCTCTCCTTGGGATATAGATGAGGCTTATTATCTCAGTAAGGGAATTTGGTCCATTTGAACTAATGAACCCTCTCCACAGTTTCCATACTCTTTCGTCTAGTGATACCATGACAAGTACTTCAAGGCTTCACCCCCATAGTTAGTCATTGGAAAATCTAAATAATACATTTACATTGTTCCCATGCCATAACATGGTGATCATAATTAATTGATTAATTACAAGCTGGGGGAAACAGGGGTATTACAATCCCCCCGCCCCTTAAAAAGGAACACCGTCTTTGGTGTTCTTTCTTAATAACACCTGTCATTCCTTTCTCATCCACCTACTTTATAAGTCTTGAACCTCTTTCTTGGTCAGGTCCTTTTCAGACTCTTGGCCATCGTCACCTGTCTTCAATAATTTTGGACAACAAGCATATTAATCACAACTTTTGTGCGTAAACATTTTACTGTTGCATAAAATTCAAGAAAATTTCATAACTTAGCACAATACTCATCTGTGCAATTCATGGATTCATATCCACATGGCTGTCTTGTTTTTCTTGGCTCACTGTTTTTCCTGGACGTATCCATTGTGTGCATGATCCCAATCAATAGTTTATAAGAATTATCAAAGTCTCCTCTTCCTTGCCGTCACTCACCTTCTAGGCCTAGGCTCAGGCATCCCCTTCTCTACTATACAGTTCCTTGGGCGATCCATCTTGCCTTGTCAAGGATTTCTCACACAAGAAGAATTTCAAAGACTTCATTGAGCCTTAGAGTCGAGGCGTCCCTCAGACTTTCTCTGCCGAGGCGTCCCTCCGGCTTGTGTTGCCACAACACAACATATTCTAGGTGATCATGGCTTACCACAGGGTTCTCATGTCTCAACAATAGCATCTTTCACGCTTTTCGGATTGAAAACCTTCATTTGTCCTCCCTAGAAATATATTTTTCATCTCACCTATATCACAGGTATACAAAATTATGATAAATTATCATCAATTTCAAATTCAGATTTTTCTTGCAAATCTGTTACCCATAGATTTCCACATTCCCCATTTATTTTGAGATCTGTTTGGCACAGAAACCAGATTCACAAGTATGGGGATTTACTTCCCATAGTAGTTTATCTCAATGGTAAATTGGTCTTCCTTATGGGCTTACAACACTTCCATA
>CBVK0100286869.1:0-21955 GCA_900067695.1 Picea abies
AAAAATCTTATTTGCAAGATATTATGATGAGAAGCGTTATTATTTCACTTACAGTTAGACGAATGTACAGATGGAAGTGAAAAATCCGGTCATAATCATACCTATGGGGACTCATTGACAGTGAAGGAAATGAAATAGACATAAACATAAAAATGATAGTTGAAACAAAAACCATTCATAATTTTCTATTGACAAAGGGGATTAAGAGATGATGGCCATAGCTACATGCCCACCTAATTACTTCATCAAAGAACCTTCAACTACTACCATCAGGAGGAGGTGCAGGTGCTTTGGACTTTAATTGTTGAGTAAGAGGGACATAAGAAGCCATGTTGGGAGCTTGTTGTGCAACATAGTAATAAGATGGCACATTATCCCCATGACCATATTGCTTCCTACTATCCTCGGTTCTTTGTGAATTCCTAAGATTCTTTGACTTTTGATCAAACAAATCACCTTCAATTTAATAATGAAAAACTTCGGAAAAAATTAAAAAGTAGAAAGGAAAAATAAAAGAAAATTAACTTCGCTCGGTCAATAATACTTTCAACCGAGGAGAAAATTATCTTCAACCAATTAAAAATACTTTCATCCCATTAAAATAACTTTGAAACACAACTTAAAATATCAACACCCTATGACTACCTCTTTATGTTGGGGTTTGATAAGACTTCTTCATTTGACCTCCAAAATATATGAATACACCGAAATGCTACAGATATTCACGCCACTGACTATTGTCCTTGTTTCTTTTATGTTGGGGTTTGATAAGACTTCTTCATTTGACCTCTAAAATCTATGAATACACAAAAATGCTACAGATATTCACACCACTAAATCTAATCCTTGTTTCTTTTAAAAGCAACAAGAAATTTACAATAGAGAAGTGTAATAATAAAAAATAGGTGCCCCCTCTAAATTTTCTCTTATATTTTCCCAAATGTGCAAAGTAGATCAATGAATAATAAATGTTAATGTATTGTTATTAATATTGCAAAACCTTTGATTAAGTGTTTCGCATGGTTTTACATGATTCTTATGTTCATCATCAAATTTTAGGGATCACCAACCCCTCATCCTTGAATTCATATCTAGGCAAATTATCAACAAGGAAATCAAATGTATCAGTCTTACCAATGGTTGCAACTATGTCAATCTTCTGCAAAGTTCTTCTCTTGTTCTCCTTCGTATGAATCCATGACCTCAAGGTCAGTTCCAGTATGAGAATCTCGCATGCCTTGGAAAACACCATCGGTGCCTCTACATAGATAATCTTGACATCATCATCTTCCTTCATGATCTTCTTAATTCTAGCTAGAGGGAGGCTATTGATCTTGAAGTCCAGCGCATGCTCCACCTTCCTCATTTGGTTACCCAAGAAGGCCTAAAGTTGTTGATGGTATGATATTAACTGTGGGTGTGGAGGACCACCAATGGGATGGGCTATGTATGGATTTGCGCCATAGCCCACTTGAGGTAGTGTTGGTATTGTGGGTTGTTGTTGATATGTTGATTCCAAGTACCCAATTCTTCTAATCACATATTTCCTTCTCTTCATCTCAATTATGATATCTGTATTCATCCCAATTCACCATTTTATGAGGGTCATGTGTGTTTTTGACACTTGGGGTTTGTTTGCATGGATCTGAAACAATATCAATACCTTAATTTGAGTTGAAATCCAAGATGGAGTTTGGATAATGTTCTTCTCTTATATCATTGAAATGCATGCATGAGGGTGGAAGTTTGGGTTGGGGTCTTATTTCATGCATTGTCGAACTCAACCGCCCATCTCTTATGACCACCTTATAGAATCAATATTGTAGCAACATTAAAGTGGGATGATATAAGGAACAATCGATATTAAAAAGGACCTACTTGTCAGATGAAAATCGGATGACATGGAAATGAACACATGGCATGTTCTTATAGGTTTCGGACATACGATGAAAGCCTCTGAGGAACCTCCCCTTAAAATAATGCCTTTGGCATAATAAACTATTGAACAAATTCATCTTATACTATTTATTAGTCCTTGCCCCAGGCCAAGGCAGGGACTCTAGCTTATCCCGTGATCAACCATCGTTGACCTCCTATTAACCAGTGCATTTTATGTATTAATCAGTCCAATTTGTAATGTTTTTAAGATAGTTTTCCCAATGTTTCTAATATTATTTATTAAAAAAAAAATCTTTTTTTTTTGAAAAAATATATCACTCTGTGCAATATGTACCCAACAACCAAAGCTTTAAACAACACCTTCTACCTAGCTGAGAAGCACCGACTACTTCCTCCCACCACCCTTCACACTACCTTCTACTTGGCTACCACCTAGCCCTGCACAATGCTAAATGTCTAAGTTAAATATCTAAATTCCAGATCACGTCTCTGCTACTCTGACTCGATGTGATTCAGGTATTTTTTTAGAATCGATGTTGGGGATTCCAAAGGAGATACATGTGAAAACCCCACATCTATTTCTATTTACACCATCAAAAGCATGTTATTCCACTAAATGCAGCTAGAAAATTAAAATCTTTGCAAGCACAGAACATTGAATTTTCATTGTTTCTATAGAAGTATGATGGTTGTGTCCTTTAATTTGTTTGCATATTTTTGGCATGGAAAAGAAGGAAATGGAGTACAAAGTTGAGATTTTCCATAAGTACCTCATTATTCCTTACATTTCCTTTTAAATGTCTGCAAAAGATTAGATTTAAAATTGGATTTTTTTTTATTCTCAATTTCATGCGTTTGTTGGTATCTATATATCCTTGTTAGACTTTGAAATATCTTTATTATATTACATTCCTACTAAAACCATATAATATTAGTTTAGAATTCCTTCAATGAATCTAGGCAAGGCTTATTAATTGAAGTACATGGAACCCCAAGCTATTTTCATCTCATGCTATCCTCATTTAATGCTCCGGTAAGAGATTTTGTAGATGCCAATCATTAAATTGATCCTCTGATTCTTGTTTTTTGAATTCATATCTCAGATTGTAATTATCACTTGGATTGTAAAAAAAAATTATGCATAGATATGCAACCACTCACATTTATTTATCCCTTTTCCCTTTTTCTCAACCCTCTTCGTCAAAAGCTCGAAACTGAGAGATTCCGATGATTATTAAAACGTTCAAATGAGATCAAATCACAACTCCAATTCCAAGAATGTATGTCTCCCACTCTGATCTATTCTTTCTCGTTGTTAGTTTAATTTAACCAGCCTCTCTTTCCCATCGTTTATTTATTTAATATTAAATTGGTTTATTATTTGTTTTTTTTTTTACTAAACCGCCAATTGTTTATTATGTTTACATTTAGAGTTGTTTATTATGTTTACATGTTTTGATTTATTGGGTCGGTTTTTCAATCCAATTTTTGGTTATTTTCTTTTTAAAATTTGTCACACAATGAAACATGATAGTTTACAACTTTTTGATAAATAACCCAACATTTCTGTTTATTAAGTTTAGATTATAGTTTAGAAATTTTTAAAAAATATTTGTTTATTAAGTTTTGATTGTGAGTGATATAAAATATCAATAATGACTATTTTCTCAAATCATTTTAACTTTTAAATTTTTCAACAATGACTTAATTTTTCGATTTTAAACCACATTCTAAAATACAAATCACTCCAAGTTACATTGAACAACGTACAGTCTCATTTCATTTCCTTAGTACTTGGCTAAAAAAAATATCCTTAATAATATAATTCTTCAACTTCACGTATGAGACCTTCTAGGCGGGGGGAGGCTTTGATAGCTTGGTCTAAATTTTAATTTTAAATTTCTTTTTTTTAGAAATTGTTTCCTTAACAATGAATATGATTAACTAACATGATTTTATATATTTCTTTTCGATGATGCGTTGAATTGACAGAACTCCACATCTTGTATTTAGTTTCATGATTATGCTTCCAAAAATAAGACAGGGGCTAGCTGTTTTGCAACTATTTCCCTTGTTTAATTTTTATGGTGTTGAGTAATGTTGGTTTTGTTTTTACTTTCATACTAGTTTTCTTTTGATTTAACACACTAAAACTAAAATGTCGAGAAAACAAAGATGAGGAGCACACTTAAGTAGATGTCTCGATCCAAATTATTTTGAGAATGGAATGAAGGTGGAAATATAATAAACAAATACATAGATATATTGCCAGAAACACAGAGATACAGTAATGCACAATTTTTATTAATGACGGAAATGTATTAAAACTATAAAAATATAGAGTGAATGCCCTCGCTAGAATGGTGCCATCTTAACTTTGAGAAGAGATTTGATGGCTACACTAGTTCACAAGAAGATGATGATGGTTACAATGAGGCTCTAGAGGTCGTTTTAACATAATGAAAATATGAAACCCTAACCCCAGAAGATGAAACACCAAAAGGTTTGTGGGCTCCGATGGGGGTAGTAGGTACATCAACTTCCCAAGGGCGTAACTTTTGCATATGATCTCTGCTTGGGTCTTACGATATCTTGTTTGAAAGGTATTTTCGAGGAATACACATTTTGTCATCACACTTTGGTTAAATCCTATAGTGTGACTATGGCAGGCCAAAAAAACATTGTTTAGGGCCTCAAAACAACCCCAAAAGTTTAGGACCCGAAAATTTGTAGAAAAACTGCTAAGGTGGAAACCCATGTTTTGAGCCAGTGGAATAGGTGGGTGGCCATCGATTTCCACCTGGATCAATCCTCCCCCCTTAGGAATAAATGGTCTCTATTGCATGAAGTCCCTAGGGGGTATTTTGTTGAATCTAAACCTTGGTGAGTTGCTTGCCTTGCTAAAGAAGTTGTCCTTCTTAGCTTGTTGAAGGTTGTTATGAACCTGTTGATGGAGGCATTGGATCTTTTAACCAATCTAGATACATGATCTACCAAAGTGTGGGAGGACTCTTTCGATGAAGACGCATCATGAAGAACATGAATGGATTTATCATAACTTGGTTTGACTAGGCAGTGTGGAGGCACCCCCGTAGGTACAATAGGAATATCTTGGTGTTATTCTACAATATTATTGATATGATTTTGCTAGATAGAAGGCTCTTGGGATAAGGATGTAGTGGTTGCAGTGTCCTTCTCTTCTAACCAAGTTGTGAAGAGGCTAAACTTTGTGGTATGAGAGATTAATTTGCAAAACTATTTTGTTGGTACAGTAGTCAAAACTACCTCTGGTATCATATAGGGCTGACCCCCCAGAGTAACAATGACACTATGATGTTGAGAATCATAAAAAACATGATGTCTCCACATATATAGTTATCCTAACAGAACATCACAAAATTCTAGAGGGGAAACATCACACAGTAACTCATCCTTGAATGGATTGATATCGTATGACAAGCAACACTGCTAGTTGACACAGAGATATCATCCCTGGCAAAGCCCTCCAATGTTGTGTGGTTGTGGATGTGGTGTTGTCAGAAAATCTAACTACTTGATGACCTCTACTAATATGAGGTTCTTTTGGCTTCTGTTAACAAAAATAAAATCCAGTGGGGTCCCCTTCACCCACATATGTGAATGGAAAAGGTGCTCCCCCTCCTCAGGATCCTCTGGTTCTTATGGTAGGATTGTTGCGGTTGCAACAGTAGAAGTGTGTTCTACATCAATGATTTATCTCCTTTTATTATCATCTGAATCAGAGTCTGAGTCGGGGTTTGGCCCTGTTTCTTTGAGCTTGGACACCAATGATTGTTTTGAGTGACATTCATTAGTGTTGTGCCAAGGGATTTTGTGGAAGCCGCACAACTTCCCAATGTCATTCGTCATCTTCTCGTTACCCTTATTTTCATGTTGCTTGGATTGGTTGTCTTGAGGTTGATTTTTTTGTGAGTTAGGGATGCCTTTACCATAATTTGGTTGATGCAAATTTGCAGACCCAAATTCCCACTTGTTCTGTTGCTTAAATTTCTTCTCGATTTTGACAACATATCTATACGAGGCCTCCAGTGATGAGATGTCTAGAAACTCCATTTCAGTTTGGATGCACATGTGTAGAGACCCCCAGTATTTCAAAACTAGATGTCACTCAGAGTCTTTGATAACCAGCTTGGTGCACAAGATATGGATGTTATTTGTGAACGCTGACACTATTTGGTCTCGCTTTTGATGCAGTGTGGTCCATCTCATGTACTGGTCATCATAGTTTCTCACAGGGTAATATTGTTCCTTGGTTGCATCCATAAAAAAATCGCAAGTGGGATCAACCCCAAATATTCCAGACTCCTCTATGGAATTTTTCTCCCAGTGAATTTCCCACCAATGTTTGACATGGGGGAGAGCCTTAAGGAGTCCAAAGGTGATCTTTTCTCTATCAAAAAAATTGTGAACGAAGAATTAACCTTCTAGAAAACTTAACCATTTTTCCAAAAAATCTGCATCAATATGACCTTCAAATACAGGAATATAAAAATTAACGTGAACCTTGAATGGGGTGGTATCTCTAAAGAGATTGTTTGATGAAGACACACTTGCTATTGTCGACAATTGTTAAAGGATTTGGGAAAAATTCTCCAACATCTCGTTCCTCTGTTGTGTGAGGGATTCAATGAGAAACAACTTGATAGGATATTTTTCTCCCTCATTTCTCTTCTCTTCCTCCATGGGAGGTCATTTGGGCTGGTGAGAGAGGTTTTCGTCAAGAGAAGATAGCTCGAGACCCAACTCTCTATACCATGAATTCGTCAATGACATACACTAAGAAACAAAAAAGAGTAGCATGCTCTGATACCACTTATCCAGATTATTTTGAGAATGAAATGAAGGCAGAAATATAATAAGAGAATACACAAAAAAATTTCTAGAAACATAGAGATACAGTAATGCACAATTTTTATTAATGATGGAAATGTAATGAAACTGTAAAAATATAGAGTGAATGCACTTGCTAGAATGGTGGAAGCTTATCTCTGAGAAGAGATGTGATGGCTACACTCATTTGCAAGAAGATGTTGATCATTACAATGAGGCTCTAGAGGCATTTTTAACATAAAGAAAATCCAAAACACTAACCCTGAAAGATGAAACGCCAAAAGGCTTGTGGGCCCCGATGGTGGTAATTCGTATGTCAACTTCCTAATGGTGTAAATTTTGCATACAATCTTCGTTTGGGGTGCACGATAGCTCGTTTGAAAGGTATATCCGAGGAATACACATTTTTTCATCACACTCTATATAAAACCTATAGTGTGGCTATGGCAGGCCCAAAAAACATTGTTTAGGGCCTCAAAACGACCTTGGAAGTTTAGGACACAAAAAGTTGTAGAAAAACATCCAAGGTGGAAACCATTGTTTTGAGCTAGTGGAATAGGTGGGTGGCCATAGATTTCCACCTGGATCATGTCTACTTTCTATAAAAAGTGAAAACCCATGATGGTTAAACCAAATCCAATCAGAAGTTTGTAGCTAGTCAAAAAATTACCTTGCGAATTGGCTCTTTGAAAAGGGTATGTTAGATGGAAAGTACTTGAAATCTTAGATTATATCTTTTAGAAATTTGGAATCTTTGTGGTACACATAACATTTGGAAAATTTTTTGTAGTTTTTGGAGCTTACTCCTTAATATTTATATCTCAAGTAAAGGCCCTAGATTTCCATCACATAGATAAATGGTTCTTCCAGTGCATCACCATTTGCTGTGACCACAACCACCCCCCCCTTTCATTTTGATTTTTATAAGAAAAAGGAAAGCCCCCCTACTTAATTTGAACTATAATGCCTAATACACTACTACTATGATCCCATTGAATATTATTTTTCCACCTTGAGGGGGTTAGGGGTTTTAGATCTTTACTGATTGTTTATCCTTGAGGAGTTTTTTCATAACCCATATTCTCTTTGATCTTGTACTTTCAGATGTTCTCCATTATACTTTTGATTTATGATGATTATTTGATACTCATGTGATGAGATCAACAGGTCGTCTTTTGATCCTTTTGCATTAATCGGTTTTTGTTGGGTCTCCCTTTTGACATCTACAATTACCTCATTTTTTACTCATATATTGGTCATTTTTCCTTGAAAGCATAAGTAATCCACCCATTTTGCTCATTTTTATACTCTATTAACCACTTCTTGGTGTACATGAGGTAATGAACATTTAGCTATGGTTTTTATGGTTTATTAATAGTTAGAATAATTAGTAATGTGTTATAATCCCTCTAATTACCTTGTTGTGGAAATCGTATTAAGACAGGGTTCTAAGACAACATTCCAAAAGTTATCTGGTGCCTGCACCAGAAAATTCTAGAAACCATTCAGTACCTACACCATAAAATTCCAGAAACCATCTGGTACCAACAGAGTCATCTGGTACCAAGACACTCTATAGGCATCTAGTACCATATTATAGTTTGAAATATTAGCACACTTCTAGAGGAAAATCGGGGACATGGCTTTTGTCCAGAGTGGCGTTGGCATGCAGAATGATGTGTTATAATTCACCCATATCACAAGTCTGGACCTCCATATCAAGGTAACGATTCTGCAAAAAATAGTAAATATCTCAAACTCCCAACATGTGCCTCGATTTTCATGCAGATGAAGGTAGAGCTCAAAATTCTAAGATATGGGTTTTGTCCAGAACGTGAAAATTTGAGTATTATAGGAACTCTTTTCAAAATTGGAATTGGTTTGGAAGATATGGGGGGATCCCTAACTCAAATCTACCTAAATTGATGAAAAACCTAGATTTTTGTGATTTTATTCCAAAAATTGTAAAATTGGTTTTAACCAAAATCTGAGTTGCGGAATTCGGTTTTATCCATTCCTCCATGGATTTCAAGTATAAATAAGCCTCATAAGGCTGTGAGAAAGAGCCATTATTATCATCATGAAGCTTTGTTGTAAGTAGGGAGATTTATTCTCGTGAGAAATCTTTAAGGAGTTGACAGCCATGTAAAAACAAAGTTCCATGACCAAATGAAAAGCTGATAGTTGTTGATCCATTGTTGATCTGGAAGGATCTAGGGAACATCACAGAAGTTTTAGAAGTCTTTGAGGAGGCTCAGAATGGACTTGACAAAAGATAAAGGGAAAAATTCAAAGTCCTCAAATCTCAGTAAAACTGACATCATCGCGAAGATTGCGTCACAATCTTTCCAATGGTGCAAACGACTCGTCAAACAGAGTTAGGGATTGAAATATATTTGTGGTCAAAGTTTGGTCAACCTAGCCCAGTTAGCAGGGGATGAGTCAACATTTGTACTACTGACGTCAACATCTGTAGAACACACATGGAAAAAGAATAAGAGTACACGTGTCATGTTGACATCAGCATGGTGATGTGGTAGCACCAGAGGGTGACACGTGTCACACAGTTTTGTCACTTTCGAGCCGATCCGTGGACCAATAGGATTGTGCCACGTGGCAATCTGTATAGTCTGTATGCTGATGTAGCATGAGGATGTGGCACTGACATGGTAGAGGATGACTTGCCGAGTGGGAGGCTTTCACGTGGTAGGCGGAAAAAGCACAATGAGCACAATGACAGCCCGTGAGAAAATTTTGGCGGGTCCGCCAACTCTGGCAGACCACACCAAACTTGACTGCGATATAACCATTTGGATACTAGATAGCGCCACTGCCAAAATTGGTGGGGAAACTTGTTATATTAATACATATATTACAATAGGACAAACCCAAAAGGGGGAGGCCCGCAGGTTTGATCCTGAGACCTCCTCCCCACTATACGCCTTTGTATACTTGCCCAAACTAATATGCCAACAACCTATGTTCATATCAACGCCCGCGAAAATTACTTAAATGTTGAGTTTTCCCAGCTCTGAGGAGGAGCGCTCCAGTCAGTACGAATCCATATAGGCATGGATTTTTATTCAGGGTTTCCATGCATTAATTACACAGGATTGCACGTAAATCGAGATAGAGGCCCAGAGGAGACCTAAAGGTGAAAGAGTCGGATGGAGATTATTTGATAGTCATTTTTAGGTAATTCGGCGATGCAAATCCAATGGCGAGGTCTTTTTTTGTAGCAGAGATTCAGATCAGAAATATAAGTTCTGAAGAAGCCAATGTAAGCATGCTTTTCATTATGTTGTTTTGTCATTGGAAGTTTCAGCATAGTATGCTTGTTACAGGTCTGAAGGAGCATGGAGAGACTACAGCAAGGAAAAAAGATCAACTTATTCCTTTTATCTCTTCTTTTATTCTCTTCTTCCACATAAAACCAATCAGTTACATGTGATAGAGAATTTGTGGCAATTGGATGATAAGTGGCCAATGAAGCAGTCAGGAATCTCGTAGTTTCAGGATCTTTGTATGGGATGCATATATGCTTGGATCTGGGCAACAGTTCTAAGGCATTCTATGGCTCCATTGTGATGGGGGTCATGTTTTATTATTCCTCTTTTCCTGTATTGGGTATGTGGGAATGATGTCCATGTCATCATCATGGATGCCTCATGAGCATGAGAACTTGTGAAGCTTGTAAACATTCCTGATCACATTCCAATCTCTTTTTTCTGTCACTGAAAAGGGACTTTGGCCTTACAACTTGTAAAGGAGAGACATCATTACAATGATGAGGATAAATAGGCCAGGCTTTGGAGCATGACCTGGAGACGTAGCCCACATCAAGTGAACTTCGTTATCAAGGGAAGTGTCATATCTATTATGTGTATTATGTTCTTATGTTGTTTTTTCATGAATTTCCGTACATAGAATATTAAATGAAAGAATGACATATAACAAATAAGAAAGCTAAAGAAGTTTTTATTCACTTTGGATTCAAGCCTAAAAATACTTCAACTACACCTTTAATTGCAAATTGCTCAAGTAAAATGATCTATAACTGACCCTTTGGATGAGTGACAGGATCAAACAATTATTGGAAACTAATCACCCACGAGTTCAGATCAATTGTGCATCCCCTTGGCTTGATATGATTTTCTTCAAGAAGGGTTAATCAATGTGGGAAGGGCCCCTCATTCTAGTAACATCTTTCTTCTTTCCTTTTTCTTTATAGATTGGATTGTAAATGTGGTGTTTTAAATCTATGTGTTTTGATTACAGTCCCATTGTTATTTGCATTTCATGATTTAAATTTGTTCTCTTACATTAGATTGATAAAAATAAACTCAGAGTTATTTGTTCCTTTGGTTAAGTTTCCTTCATTCACTCATTTCTAGCACTATTAAGCAAAGACTATACATAGTTAACAACACAGAATCATTTGTATGTGTTAAGTATTATGTATTGTTTATTTTTATTCATAAAAAATACAAAACATATTTCTTCTCTTACCTTCACCAATTGGCTCTTAAATCAAATCATTTCTCATTAATTGAAACCATTTGTATGCATGACTAACTATAAATATAGTTCACTTCCATTCCATATGCACTTGTCCATCAATAAAACACTTAACTTTTGGCAATCATTCTGTCCAACCAGATTTGAATTCATATAAGAGTGATTGCAAAGTTAATTCATCTCACTTCATTATTTCCTTGTGTAGATTTATGTTCTTAAAATAATCATTTAAATACATGGGGGATATACCACTCTTCATCTCATTTCAATTTTTCTTTTTCTCTCTCTTTCAAGGTTTTCTTTTTTTAAAAGACTTCATGGTTTTAAATGATATTATTATTTACACAATCCCTTTAAGAGCAGAACACAAATAAACATAATTTCCTCATTCATTGTGTTCTTAACTAAGTGTTTGTCATAAGGTATATATTCATTGTTCTTTATTCTCTATTGTCTTCCAATCCTTGTTTCTTTACGTTTGGTGTACTCACTTGAGGAAAAACCTATGAATTTAAAGCTTAGTTTCATTTATTTTCTTGATTGTCTTTTAAATCTAGTTTGCTTCTGCATTCTTTTGCTTTTTCTTTCACCTAATTCTTATGTAGTTCAAATATCCTTCTATTTCCTGCACTTTAATTCCTACGCTTGGTTTTATTTCCTACACTTTTCTTTCATCTCATTTCTTGCACCTTAATTTTCCATAGTTCCAATCACCAAAGGAAAGATTAACGGTCTAACTCGTGAGATATGACCTTCCCGTAATGGGTTTCAACCTAAGGTGTTAATTTATTTCCTGTCAATTGAATTCATTGCTTGTTTTGTTTATTGCATTAAAGTATGGTTTGTCAGCATTAGGCTAGACTAGGCTCCAATCTTGCATTTCATGTGTTTGCACCTCTAAGTCTACGACTCCTTGGTTGATGATTTTATGTGGAAAATAATAGTGCATATATTTAGTTCCACACTTTTAATGGATTTAAAGGTGTTTGTTGATCCTATTTGATTGTAGGGTTTTGGTGATCTATTTTATGACTTGAAGAAGATTTTCTATTAAGGATCTATTGTTTCCTTGTAAATCTGCTTGTGCTATCATATCACTACATTAGAGAGAATTCAAGGGTTGATTTGAATGAAGAAAAAATTATACTTTGTATCTTGTACCCGTTGTCCTCGTATTCATGCTCAAGATCTCACATGTTAATCAAATTCCTTAGTTTAAAATCTATAAATTGAGTAATAGGATCTTTGATTGTTTTCAAGAATTTAATATTAAATGCATGCATATTTCATGACATTTTTTTACAATAGATGATTGTTCATAATAAGCCAATATCTTAGATGATTGCTTCTAAGGAATCCTTCCTTTTCATTTCTCATTTTCAAACAAACCAGGCTCTCTTTTATAGACTTGCTAATAAAAAATAACATGACATTTATGAAGCACCAACCAATATTTTTTTCCTTTCCTAACAAAGTTTATTCTTTTTGTGGTTGCAAGAACATGGTTACAAAGACACTTCATGTACAGGATACTTATGATGTTTAAAATCCTTAAGAAAATCATGTCAAAATATAAAACCATGTGCTTTTGGTCATAGATGTCAGGAAACTCAAGAGTAGGGCCTCGTGAGGGCCTCCAACTGATAAGAAGAGACATAAACCTTAGATGTGCCTTGGGAAAATCTGCATTTCTTTATCTAGTTGCTTCAACTTTGAAATACATACAAGAAGTCCTTAATCTTTTTTTTCTTGAACAAACTTCTCTCTTATCATATCTTGATTATCTTTGAATCCAAAATTCAAAAATAAGTCTCATTTGTCTCGAACTTCAATCTGAATTTGACTTTATCACCATATTCATTTCCTGTTTAATTCATTTTTATTCCCAGGCCTTAATTTTTCTATATTTTATTATTTTGTTGGAACCCTGGTCTAGGGTTCATACCTTGATCCTCATTTGGAAACCTAATCCTTATCGAGAACACTAATTGTCGATCTCTTACCTCATATGGCTCTTCCCTATTGGGAATATGTTTTATCATTTTCTCACAGTTCTCCCCAAGAACCAAAGCTCACAAGGATATCAGATCCACCTATTCAGACTCTCCTCATCGGGAGTTAGTCTACCTTTTTTCCCATCCTAGTTCCCAAAACCCAAAGCCTGATGATCCAGTCAGATTTATCATTTTGGATGGGCTCCACTAGAATGTGTGGTTCGGGTTATCTTTTCCATGAGCCAATCATATGATCTTCATCATATCTTCGAGATATTGGGAATACTTCCTCAGGTCGACATGTTCCACATGCTTTTCCGACCATCAAATTCCGAAGTCGATCAGTCTTTACCCATCAAGTTTAACTTCTATCAATTTTTTCCATCAGGTTGGCCTTTCATCATTTTCATGTCAACATGCCAAGATAATGTCAAGCTCCCATTACCCAATGATTTCTCACCATTTGTTTGACCCAAATCTGGCCACCCTTTGCCGACAAAACTTAATGCACATCCTCTTCCTATGGATATGGTCCCTTTCTCAAATTGATCGCCATGGTTCATCGATCAACCTACATCAACAGTGACCAGTCCATCAATCATCTAGAATCCAAAAATATGGGCCTCTACTCTTTTACAAATTAATTAATCTTCTGAATCTCAAATCTTTTAGGTAGTGTTTCCTTGTTATATCAATGACATAGATCATTCGCTTGGATCAATTGACAACTATATTTAATTTGCTCACATCTAGATTTATTGCAAAGGCATACACTTTATGTGGATTTCAGACATCCAAAAATATGGATATTTGGACTTTGCATGATATGTTTCATTTCATATTTTGATCTCTAGGCGTGGAACCCTGACCTAAGTGTGGAACCTTCATTGATAATAAAACCTTAACACATATGGAACCAAGCTTAATTTTTTCCATAACCACATCCATAATTTACTTTATATGTATGATTTTTTATAATTTATTTTATTTTATTTTTATATTTTGGTATTTTTATTTGTATTGTTTGCATGGTTTTCCAAATCCACACATGGTTTCAAATTCCCCATATATATTTTATTTCTAAAATTTTAGAAATTTACTAGAACTTTCCACATTAAGACTTTATAAACATAATTAATACATTCTAAACTTTCTAAATTTTCTAAATTGAAAATATATCATCATGCACCATGGGGTATGCACTTTATATATTATTCTAGAAATTACATGGGAAAATTAATTTTTGCAATGAGAATTCACTTAACCTATTTTAATTTTTCCAGAAATCTAAAGTTGTATTATCCTTATTATAAAATATTTTACTTAACCATATTCAATATTTTCATTTTTGTTTTATTTATTTTTATTTTATTCCTTTATTTTTTTTTAATTTTTGAAAATATTTTCCATTCTTCCCACAAGTATATATTTTATTATTTATTTTCAAGTTGGGATATTTTATTTATTTATTTATTTTTCTATTGTTTTTATTTATTCTATTTGTTATCATTTTTATTTATTTATTATTATTATTTTACAGATCTCACCCATTATTATATTATTTTATTTCTTCCAAATTTCATCGGGCTTCACATATCGAGATTTCTTCATCGGATTTTCACCACATGCACACATTCTCTTCCATATTTTCCAAAATCCCATTTTCCTGAACCCAAACATCTTATGTGAGATCAAGGTTCCATGCCTACCCTTATTCCACACACAAACTACTAAGGGGTGGGAAAACAATATAAACTACTTCAACTCACCTCTCGCAATGCATGTGTGATAATTATTTAGACTGTGAAATCAATGCTCCGAATTAAACCCATGATCAGATTGACGATTGTTGAGCATCAACTTCAACATGAAAAATCAAGAGAGAGAGAGTTTTTTGGAAAGCTAATGGGGAGAAGAACCTGCTAGAAGAAGAATTTTAGTTGGATTAGCAACAAAAATGCCCATAAAATTTAGGAAAAAAAAGGAAGCATGAATTTGAATGAAAGGGGGATTCCAAATTGTTAAGCAGACCATATCTTAAGTTCTAGAAGACCAAATCAAGTGCAAGAGGGTTATTTGGAAAGGTGGAGAAGTAAGGAATTTGTAGGTAGAATCCTTTTCATTGAGTTGACCACAGAAAACACCCAGATAATTCGAGGAATGAAGAAAATATGTATAAACAGGGTCGAAGATATTTCCAATAATTGTGACTCATGGACTTCCTACATAGAGAATCTGACAACTTAAGAGTCTTCTTAAAGTCTATTCCTAATGTTCATATATTCATTAATGAAGATGTAGGTGAAATTCAAATTTTATGATAAGAAAAAATAAATAAGTCGAAGAGATATAATTTTTGGAAGTTAAAGAATGTGAAAGGTCTTCCCTGTTTTATAAAAGGAAGACCATTGAATGAAAGAGGGACTTTTTCCCATTGTGTGTTGGTGATAGTTTATCTCATTAATGAAGAACATAACACAATTTCGGTGACCATGAATGGTGTTCATTCTCATATGGGACTATTATACATGTGCAATTGAATCTAGATTTATGAAAAGTGCATTTCTAAATTGCATTTAGAAATGCAATTTAAACAACATAAAATTGTATTTTTGTTTAGATTTATATCATCGAATTTCGGTGAAAATTATCGAAATGTAAAACGTTTAGACAATGTCATTTTCCAAAACCTCTATATGGATACCTATGTTTCACATAAGTTGGAATCAACATTAACTCGAAAAAGACATAAATGCCTCATATCTACCTTATCATAGATTTGCTAATGATACCTAAAATTTATTCAACTCAACTCCTCTTCTTTAATTCCCTTTGTTATGGAGCTATCAATAACTTGATTTCCACAAAATCAATTATTAACTTTGTGACTGAGACCTTTAGTAACCAAAATCTAAATTTAAATTAATCCTCACAATCTTTCTATTTCTATTCTAATTAAGGATGATGAGATTTTTAAATTTTAATTGAAGTGAGCTATTTAAACACCACATTCATTGAGATAACATTAAAAATATGGGAATACATGGTCCCATCTTAAAAATATATTAAATTGCCATGTAAACTCCTTAAAAATAACGATTTCTAAATTTATTGTAATTTGTATGTATTTATTTGTATATATTTCGCAGTTTTAAATGTTGTTAAACATAGTGCAAAAAATATTCAAACAAATCTTAATATGTTACTCCTTGGTTTCTAAATCGTGATATATATATATATATATAATTAACCCTTCCATATTCAAATAAATCATGATAACATCCCTTCCACACTATAATGACCACAAATCATGATGTCATCCCTGCCATGCTAGAATTACCTCTCAATGAAATTGCCTTCACTAGAATCCTCCCATCTCCATATCCAATTATATTTCTTGCACCACTTCCCTCATGGATGCTCATTGGGAACCCAATTCCTTAACATGGGTTAGGGTCAAACTTAAGAACCATTCAATCCCTATGAGGAGAGCATCAAAGACGCTAATCTTAATAACAAGGGATCCATTAACTCTTCTTTCAATAAATCTCCAAGATCATGTTTATTAGAACATTAATCATTATGTATCCTAAAACCTAAGTCACAGCAATATTGGGTGTAATATAATTCAACCCTTTTCAACTTGATTTATCTATGTGAGGGATTTTAGTGTTTAATTTCTTCACTTTATGAGAGAAACATACTTTTTTTTCTTAAAAATTGTGTTCCTTATGTGTGTAAGTATGTTGCTTATGTTTGTGATTGGTTTTCTTATGTGGATGTATGAGTCATGTGTGCATGTATTGTTTATGTAGGTATGTGAGTGTGTTATGTGAACATATGGTTTCAATTTGTGAGTGTGTCACTCATGTGTGAGGAGATTGCTTATGCATGTGAATGTGTTATGTATATATGATGTTTTTCGTATGTGTGTAAGTGCTTTGCTTATGTGTGAAGGTGTCACTTATGTGTTAGTATCATACCGTTTTCATGTGATTGTAACACTTATGTGTAAGTATGTCAATGATGAGTGAGTCTGTTACTTATGTGGGTTATGTGTGATCATGTCACTTGTGTGGGTTAGGTGTGGGTTTGTTGTTCACATACATAAGATATGCACTCATACACATAATTTTTGCACTTACACATACATAAGCTATGCACTTACATACACATAGATGATGCAATTAAACCTATGTAACAAACTCATGCACATAAGTGTGAATGCATGCATATAAATGATGCATTCACATACATAAGTGACACACTTACACACACAAAAGGAACATTTTCATACACACATATGCACTACACTTATTTATGAAACTTGTGTGAGTTGTCTCTTATATATCAATGTATCAATTATGTGTTTAAGTTCATCACATTTTTGTAAATAGGACCTAAGGTTCTCATTGAACTTGCAAATGAAGTTCAATTTTCTCTACAATTTGAATACTAAAATAATGCCAATATATCACGATAGGATAAATTTTGAGTTTGCAAAAAGAATTAATAAAAAAGACAAAAGAATTCATCAAAATAAACACCATTTATATCTTTGTTAAGGTTGAGTTTGAGAATGTCACTACACAAATAAAGGGTTTGAAATATTTTAATCCCATGTTTAATTGGGCTTCAAAGACTTATTAACCATGTGCTATATATCTTCACTAGTGGAGTATCAAAAAAAAGTTTTAAAAGAGTGTATTACCAAGAGAAGCCTCCACATTTTGTTGGAGTTACTTCACACACACCTAGGATTTATTTTTACTAAGGTTTTTTCTATGTTTATTAGTCATTGTTTAGTCTCCTATATTTTAGGAAGAATATTTCTCTAGGGTGAATATTCTCTTCAGTTTTCACTTCAGTTTGATCAGTTGAGTGGATTCTAGATGCTACATTGGGATTATCACCATGGAACATTGAGATCATCACCAGCTAATGTGCATTGTCCTTGGGATCATCACTAGACTAGCGCATTACCCATGATTCCTTGATCTCCTCCTCACTTCACTTTATTTCAATCAGTTAACTGAATACTAATAGACTAGTTAACTCAGTTAGGTGGAAGTTCACTCCCATAACTACTCGAGAGACTAGACTAGCTGGAAGTTTACTCCCGTAACTACTGGTGTGTGTCCAGATCACTCTAGACCACCACTATGACACATTGGTTTCTCCTCTAGTGTGCATTGGTTGAGTTATACAGAGTATATCATGTGTAAATTATCATTCATTCATTTGGTTAATGAGAATTCTTCCATTCCTTCTCTCCTGCTTCTCTTTTCTTCTATTTTCTCTGCAACTGTGTATGTCAATTCCCAACTAGATCTATTATGTGCAGGTTCAAAACATTTACACATTTCCTTTCATCATTACCATTTCTTTTGAATGACACTATTCAAATATATAATGACATATGGATCACCTTCAATAGAATGCCTCACTTTTAGATTAGCACGCTAGCTTAATTTAGTTGCCTCACTTTTAAATTAGCACGCTAGCTTAATTGAGTCACTAAGATTTCATTGAACGTAGTTGATCAATGGTACCAAAAAAATGTGATTGGAGTCATAATGTTTAAAAAGTATTAGAGGATTTCAATCACATTTTACATCGGTTGAGTGATGTGATCCACACCAAAATAACAATATATGTGTTAATATATTCACCAAAATAAAAATATGTGTTAATATGTTATGTTTTTATATTGAAGAATATTTTTACAAAGAAGTAACTAACAAAATTATTAATTAATTGTAATTATTATTTATAGTAAAAATTATTAAATAATTTAAAGGTTATATGGATATATGGTTTACCTTCCTAAACCCACATTGTTACAGTGACACATAGTTACACAGAGCTACACTAAGACATAATTGTTGGAGAAATTTCTATTTTCGGCACACTAGTTCAGTGGGAGTTAACTGACTAGTTCTATTTTAGACCATCACTATTATGCATGCATTCCTAAGAAAATCTCACTACAACTCAATGCTTCTTTACTTTTCTTAATTATAGGATGCCATTGCCTATATGAGTGAATATCACTCACTCATTGAACATATCATAATATACATTGATTCTCATTATTCATATTTTATCTGTCTTTCTTTTCTTGATAAGCTTTGTTTGTGTATGCTTTAGCTAGGTCTCATGTGCAGGTTTCCATGAAACACTGACATTGTATCAAATTCGAGTTTCTTGGAGCAACCCAGAGAAGCTAGAGAAGAGAGAAAGAAGATTTGATTATTGAGTAATCCTAGTTTCCGCCAGAGTCGTAGCCTATCTCTATCGAAAGGTGTGACAATTGGAATAAATGCATTCTATCCATTTCTAGGGTGTGACGGTCAATCGACACAGTCTATCTATTGCTAGGGTGCGATGGTCACACTCAAACTTACGAAATTTTTATTTATTAGAAATCAAAGCCTAAACGAAAGGAGCTATTACATCCAGAGTCAAAGAAGGAGGGATATTCCAAACCCTTCAAGGATTCTTCAGGTTCCAAAGATTCTTCAAATTCCAAAGGGAAGAAGAAGAAGAGAAATAAGTGCACATATTGCAATAAACCGAATCATGAAGAATCCACATGCATGAAGAAGCAGATCAATCTTATCACATAGGTACTTTAGAAGAATAACCTTGGAGACTTCATTCCCGAAGAAGCCAAGAAGAAGAAGGAAGAAGACCATGCACCTAAGAAAGGTAATCATTATGCTCTGGTTGCAATTAATTCCTCATCTGATTCATGGATTATAGATTTTGGAGCATCACATCATATGGAAGATAAATAGGAAGTTTTTACTTCTTTGAGTTCATGCTCTGGACCTCCTATTCTCATGGGGGATGATACTCCAATAGAAATTGTGGGAGATAGAATAGTGGAACTCCCTAATGGAAGTTTTGAGAATGTTTTACATGTTCCAAATCTTCTATAAATCTGCTCTCAATTTATTAGATCACTCAAACAGGTAAAAGGGTTGAATTTACATCAGATTCAGTCATTGTAGTTGACATGCATGACAGTTCCATTATTTCAGTTGGTGAGGTAGATCACAAATCACGGTTGTATAAGTTCACTAAGTTTACTGACAATGACTCCTCTTTGCTACTTACACATGCTAATGATAGTAGTAGAGTATGACATGAGATATTTTTTCATTTAAAATTTAGGTACATGCAACGACTTTCTAAGATAGGAATGGTTAAAGGCTTGCCAAACATTCACTTTTCTGAAGGGGTTTGTGAAGGATGCATTCTTGGAAAGAATACTGAAGAGAAATTTGAAAAGGGGAAGGCAAGGAGAGCCTTCTCTTCCTTGGAGCTTGTTCACAGTGATCTCATGGGTCCATTTCCACATCCGTCCATCAACAAAGAAAGGTATGTTCTTACATGTATTGATGATTACTCATGCTATACTTGGGTTTATTTTCTCAGGAAAAAGTCTAAAGTTTTTGAGCATCTCAAAGACTTCAAATCTCTAGCAGAGACACAAAATGGGAATAAAATCAATATCCTCCGTACAGACAATGGGGGGGAGTATGTCAACAAAGATGTTTAGAATCTCTGTCATGAAGATGGTATCCAGTTGCAGCACACAGTTCCATACACTCCACATCAGAATGGAGTTGCTAAAAGGAAGAACATGTCTCTCAAGGAGATGACTAGTTGCATGTTGCATGCACAATCACTTCCTTCCAAGCTTTGGGCTGATGCACTTAACTGTGCTGCTTACATACAGAATAGAGCACCTCACAGATCTATTGAGGATAGGACACCTTTTGAGGCTTGGACATGTGACAAACTAGATGTCACACACGTCTGCATCTTTGGATCTATAGCATGGGCCCATATTCCTTTTGAAAAGGGGAAAGCCTTAGATCCACAGAGCACACCTTGCATATTTATGGGATATAAAGATGATGTGAAGGGGTACAAATTGATTCATCCCTCTATAGAACGGCTCATCATTGAGCGCAGTGTTCAGTTTGAGGAGATTCCTTTGCATGCACCTCCAGTGCAACATGCAGAGACTCTTGTGCTTCCATCAGTTCCAGACATCAGAGATGATGATTCCACACACTCAGATGCTACATATTTAGACACAGATTCAAAGGATTATGTACATGCAAATGAGTAGTTAGTATAGCCAAATGAGGAGCCAGTGTCGGATCTTCAACAAATTCCTAAGTGGGCACAGTACACACTTCAGGCAGTAGGCAACCTTGCAGGGGATCCATTGGACTCAAAGAGGACTCAATCTTAGCATGTGGATCCTTCTCATGTACTTTCATCTTCTGAAGCAGCGATGCCCATGCATTGTTATATGGTTCAATCTTCTGATCCACATACCTACACTGAGGCTGTTGGAAATCCACTATGCAAAGCATCCATGAAGGAGGAGCATGGATCTCTCCTAGATAATCATACTTGGGATCCGATTCCCCATCCACCAGGGAGGAAAATTGTTAGATTCAAATGGGTCTATAGGACGAAGAGAGAAACAAATGGTTAGGTGAGCAGGTACAAAGACATATTAGTTGCAAAAGGATTTCAATAGATATATGGGATAGATTATGATGAGACCTTTGCTCCTATAGCAAATATGGACTCCATTCGCTTGGGTGAGATCGGAAGAGCGTCGTGTAGGGAAAGAGTGTAGATCTCGG
>CBVK0100286870.1:0-21951 GCA_900067695.1 Picea abies
TGTGTGTGTGTGTGTGTGTGTGTGTGTGTGTGTGTGTGTGTGTGTGTGTGTGTGATATAGTTACTATTTGGTTACAGTTCTTAACTACTTGTTTAGTCAATTATAACTGTCTGTTCGACCGAATTATTTATTTGACTTATGCAATTAACTTGACTGGTCGAATGGAAGGTCTAGTCAATAGGGCCAACTAGCCCTTACAATATCTCCTCCCTCCCATCATTTTCTTTACTGTCCTCGGAAAGGGAGGAGTGTGAAAATGACATTTGGAATAATTTGATAGATCTTGTTGGCACCCCCAAAGAGGTTTTCACTAGTAGGTTACATCATTTTTCAAGAAGATAGAAAGATACAATTTTTTAGAATAAGAAAGAGGTGTATATATTCTTTGAGAAGAGAAGAGTTCCAAGTTATCTCTTATTGGAATATTTAAATTGGCTTTGAAAGTATAGACTATATGTGATTGGGCCAACCCATCAACTTGTGCCTCACAAAATTTGTTTTTCTTAATCTTTGTTTTTCTTTCCTTTTATTGCTTGTATTATTATTATTTTATTTTATTTTTTCTTTTCTTTATATTTAATTTATTGTCGACTTCGACCTAGGATGCCTTGAAGGGTTTTTGACCTAGTCGGATCCATCTAGTGCCCCCCAAGAGGCTTTCACCAACAGGTCTTGAGACTACAATGTATTATATATGTTTAGATGGGGCCCATTTATTATTTATGAAATGGGTTCCCTTGCAAATTCCTTAGTTGAATTGTTCTCGATGGTCATATGTCCTTGACCACATAAGGACCCAACCATGTCATTTCTATTTTTAGTGGCTAGCCATTTATCCAACTGTCATATAGTAATAGCAAATCTCTTGCATTGATGTTTTTCTTTTTTATGTGTCAATTGTGACAACCTTTCTATTGGTTCTTTTGCACCTCTTGATGTTGTTGTGCAAGCATCATATTTTCTTCTAGTTGTTTCAACTGGTAGAATCGTTGTCTTGTATTAAGAATATGGTTGAATTCAAGGATAGATGTTATCCTCCTTGCATTTTCATAGATGTTTTAGTGGAATTGAAACTTCTTGACCATATACAAGCTTAAATGGCATCTGGATAGTCAATATTTTGTATGTTCTTCTACAATCCCACAATATCATTGGGACCTTATCATCTCAATCATCCCTATCATGTCCACATAATTTTGTTAAGCCTTTATGTAATGTTGTGTTTAAATGTTTTACAGCTCCATTGGCCTATGGATCATAGTTGGTTGTCTTCTTGTAGTCGATCATGAACTTTTAAAGTAATACTTCAATTTTGTTATTGAAAAAGTGAGTTCCATGATCACTAATTAATGTTAAGGGATATCCAAATCTGGTTACTATATTTTCATATATGAATTTACCCATTGTCTCTTTTGTGCAATTTTAGATTGGCTCTACCTCTTCCCATTTAGTTAAATATTTGATTGGTGTGATGGTATACTTCGCCCCAATTCTTTTGACTCTTTTTAGGAAGGGATCGATGAAGTCAATAGCCTAGATCGCAAACAATAAACTAGGATTTACCAAGGGTAATGGCATTTCATTTTTCCACAGAGGGTCATCCCATCCTCTGAAATTTATTACACTTCTTCACCTACTCTCGAAATTCATTGTGTAAAGTTATCCACCAAAGTATTTCCTAAGGAATCTTTCTTTTTGTCGTGTCAACTTGAAAATGGCCTCCCATTGGGCCCATTTTTTATTCACTATTTATGTCTTCTCTTTCATGTTCTAGTGAGAATATTCTCAAAATATGATTAGTTCCTGGATTATAGAGATACCCATTCTTGAGGTTGAATGGTGTTTCTATTAATGCTAGGATATTTATTTCGTTAGCTGGGAGATCATCATGAGCCTTCCCCTCTTCTAAAAAGTTTACAATTTCTTTAAGTTCCTTGGGGGAACTTTGACCCGAAATGAATGTGCATTAGGTAAGTTGTCCTCTATCCCTATCAGATATTCTCCAATTTCCAGTTGAGATAGATGATCATGGCCGACATTATTTTTCCCCGATTGGACTACTACTTCAAAGTAGAACTCTTGGAATGGTAGTAGACATCGACATATTTTTCCCTAAAGGACTGGTTTATTTACTAAATATTTAAGTACTTGATGGTTTGAGAATAAGATGAATGGGTTTGTCATTAAATAATTTCAAATTGTTTGAAGGGAGAAGATCATGGCTAGGGGCTCTTGCTATGTCATCGAATAATTTATTTTGGATTTATTCATCTTTCAACTGACACGTGCATTTGGGTGATCGACCATGTCGTTGTATGGTTGGGATAGAACTGAACCAACAACAACATTAGATGTGTTGACATGGACATTAAAATTTTGCGACCAGTCTTGAAATCTTAATATAGATGCTTCTACCAGTTTTCTCTTTAAGAGCTAAAAAGATTCATTACATTCTTGGTTCCATTGGAACCTGAGACTTCTTTCTTCAACAACTCGTCGATTGGAAAAGTTATATTCGAGTAATGTCAAACAAATTTTTTGTAATATCCGGTATGCCCAAAGAATATTTTTATTTGCTTTTGATTGATTGACGGCTTTAAGTTGAGAATAACTTTTATTTTGGCCATTTTGATCTTGATTCCATATTAATGTGACCCAACAAGATTCCTATTGTTGTGGAAAAGATGATTTTTCGATATTCAATGATCAATGAATTTGTTGACATGTTTCCAACATCATTCAGAGCCATTGGATGTGGTTTGTCATCAGGTTATAAATGGTCCAGTAATCAAAATACACAGCCATTGTTTTATAGATGTATTCTTGAAATGCTTTAACCACTATACGAGAGAATATTGATGGGGCATTCTTGATCCCAAATGACATTACTCTATATGAAAATGGATCAAACTCAGAGACAAGTGTTGTTTTACTCTGGTCCTATTTTGCAATAGGTACTTGGTTGTATCCTCAAAAGTCACTTGTGAACGAATAAAAACCATTCCCAACAAATTCATTAATGATTTCATAGGTGAACGATGTTGGGAATGGATCATTTATTGTCATCTTATTTAACCCTCTAAAGTTGATGCATATTGTTAGTTTCTTAGGGTCGTGGTTTTTGGGTTGCACAAACATTAGATTTTCCCATTATGACTTGTCGATAGGGTGTATAATGCCAGTGGCTAGCATTGATTCTATCTCTTTCTAGACTATGGGTTTATAATGCCAATTCATATGGTCACTTTCGATGGGTTTTTCCTTGGGGATGAGGACGATTTTCATCTCCCGTATATCTTGCACCAATCATTTCAAGTCTTTGTAGTCGTGTGCAAAAACATCATGATATCATCATAGAAAGTCGATTATCCTTGTGGTTTGTTTCTCTAACCAATAGTCACCTATTCGTGTCATTTTTAAGAAACCATCTATTGATATGTTGAATTACTTAGTTTTAATTTATGCATCCATCCACTCAGGTGCTTTAGATTCATCTAGTTTCAGTTCTCCTTCTACAACCTCATTATAGCTTAGGGGAAAATTGGGTTTTTCTCTATCTTCCTTATCTTCCTTCAATAGTGACTATATTGTCTTTACAAAATTATTTACTCCATGATGAATTCTCTTCCATTGAAAACTTTCCCTTGGAAAACTTATGTTTTCAATTTCTATTCAATGAGTCATTATATTGTCTTGAGTCTGTGTTGACACAAAATTGCAAGTCGAAGTCGGTCCTTTTTCAAATTTAGATTTTCCTATTTTTTGTATTTCGTTGGGATTTGGTTTTTTGAAAAAATATTTTATTTCTTTTGTGGCCTCTCACAAATGTGCCTCCCTGGGGATGAATTCAAAATATCCAATGAAATTTTCTTTGATTTCATTCCAGTTGAATGTGTGTCCACATGATTCTTCAATTTTATACCATTTATGTGGTATATCATCTAGCGTATTTGGGAACATATGTGGTCATATCCTTTCATCCCGGTATCCTACTCTTCTCCTCATTCTCACATTCATAGATCTGAGCGACTGGATCGAACCCATGTTTAAAAGTCAGGATGTCAACTTGTGTTGACAAATTTTTTTCTATCGAATATTTCAACAAAGTACAAGGTAGAAGTTGTCCATGTTTGTAGTCATGGTGCATGGGTTTCCCACCATTGCTTTGCCTAGTTGGTGAAGGATTCTACTCAACTTTGCAACCCCCCTTTTTCTCCTACTGTCTTGGATACTTTGTTGACATGAGCTATCAGGGAGTTTCTTTCATTGAATCGAATGGGAGGTATTTTTTGTGTATTAGTAGGAATGCGTGTTGGTGTTTGTTTTATCTTTTTCTCTAGCAAAATAGGGATTTATTATACTAAACCATGTTCTTGATTGATTTATTTGGATTTCCTCTATCAACTAGCACTCCTTATCTTGATTTTCATAGTTCTCTATTTTCCAATTGTAAATTTTTGTATTCGAGTTCTTCCCTATTGACAATGGTGATTAGACTAATATTTTTCCTTCACTGTTTGGCTTGACGTTGTCTTTTTGTTCGTTCATTACTTGAAATATATGAAAATCCTCTTGGGTTTCATCCCATGTTTCAGCCTATGGTTTTCCTTCTTTTGGGTCCAATGGTATTATGATATTTGTGACACTACCTTTCATTTTAATTATGTTCCTTTCAAGTGAGATTTTCACCTTCATATTTCAGCCCCGTGGTCTTCTAACTAGTGCGGGATATACAAGAATTCCCTTGACCAGGTTAATCACTTCAAAGTCAAATCTTGTTGAAATCCATGTTATGGATGTTATGACACTTTTTAGTGTGCTAGTTGGTTCAAAAAGCCTTTGATATCCTAAATTTAATAAATTCATTGTTGGGTGTAGCAGGGTTTTCCAAGTCAAACCCATGTTTCTCTGGGGAGGATATTTACCTGTGAACCAAAGTTGACTACAACTTGTTTGATCATATGTTCATGGATTTCCAGGTCAACTTGTGGGTCGAAGTCACTTATATGTATTTCCTAATATAGCTGTTGAATATTTTTAAATGTTCTTTGTTCCTCTTTGTATTCTCTCAAAATGTTTAGCAAGTTGATCATGAAACTGACCGACTACCTTTCTTTTAATAATTGGAAAAATTATTCTAGAGCATTGTTTGGAATGCTTGACTATCCTCCCTTGTTTCCTATTGATTTGTCTTGGTTTGTATTCTTGAATAAATCCATTTCCTCTTGCATCAGTTTTTCGTCATGTTCGGATTCAGGATATGTATTTATGTATCCCCTTTGTTAGGAGGGTGGATCTGGGTAGATGTCTTCATCCTCTCTTGATCGTGTTATTACGTGGAAGTTTTTAGATTTTAGAATCTCTTTATTGGTCATTGTGTGTAAGAGGTTAACATTTCTCTTATTCATCACTTTTTGTAGTACAATTAGACAATATTGTAGTGAGTGGTCACCTACTTCACATATATTGTAGAAATTGAGATCAGTTTTGTCCTTTATTGGGAAATCAAGAGTTATTTGGTCTTCCTTCCAGCAATTAAATCAATAATAATGGCCTTGACCATGTCCTTTTTCTATGTGTCTGTGTTCTCCTTTGTATCTACCTCTTCCTTGGTAACCCCTACGGACTTGACCTTTGTAGCCATTTCCATATCCCTGGTCAACATTATGGTCGACTGTCTACATGTGATATATCAAGTGAATATTTGTTTTTTTCTTTCCATTCAACCAACATTCCTGTGTGGAATGGCTTTTTTCCTCATAGATATGACACCATTTTGGTCAGGTGTTCCTTAGGTTATGTGGACAGTCCCTCGTTGCATGATTTTTTAGGCCCTCACAGATTTCACAAAATGTTTCGATTTGAATACATCGAACTACTGGATATAGTGCATCACTTAATTTATAATAGTCTTTTGTATGTCCTTTATTGGAGCATATGGTGCATCGAAGTTCATTCCGTGAAAAGACATATTTTTTATGGACTATTGTAATTCTAAGAGTTTTTCTTCCAATATTTTCCCAACTATTGATGAATTTGAGAGTCCCTCATCATCTACATCTATACGTTGTGCCTTTTTCAATGCTTCTTTACATGAATAGATGTCATGCATTCATAATGGTGTTCAATTTTTTTTTAATAGTCCTGCCACATACCAATGTACAAGAAATATTTATTCTATTACATAAAGAATTTGGCTTAAAATATCTTTGAATCTTTTCTCATACTCCCATATGGCTTTTCCCAGACTTTGTTTGATATCTTTCTACTTTTTCCCAACCAAGTGACTTATATCTTGTGCTTTAAATAATGTGAGGAAATTCTTCTTTATTTACGCTTTCAATCACTGTTGATTGTCAATGAAATTCATGAACTTGGTGAGGGCCAAATTGTTCCATTTGTTTGACTTCATCGATAATATAATTTGCATCCCAAAATCTCTCACAAATGAACCAATGATGTTTGGGATCTTCTTTGCCTTCATAGATGGGAATATGGCTAAGTTCCCTTGTCACTTTCTTGGGGGTTTCTAAACTGGAACTATTGCAAGATTTTGATTTGAATCAAATGGGAAGTCAATATGGACTTACTTTATGGAGTCGAAATATGAGTGCTCAAATTGAATAATACAATTTGTTGACACTCTTCAGTCAGAGTGTATTCTATGGGTAATTTTTTCTATTCTTCACTTGGGGTTATATCATTTGTCTGATATCCTCTATCTATATATTGTATGAATTTTCCTCTCAAAGGTTATGTCAGTTCATTTTCACTATCTATCAATTTGAAATCTTCAAGAATTAAATCTAGTAGGGGGGTGGAATCCATGAGGTCTTTGATATCAAGGAATATATCCTCTGGTCGATTTTGAGTATTCTCTCGTGTTTCAATTAGAAAAATGTATCTTATGTGACCATCATTATCGGTTCAACAAACATACCTTTGGGGATTGAGTATCCACATGAATTCTTTGATGGAGAAATTATGTAATGTGCAGGCTAGGACTTCTTGCATGAGAATGTTGAATTATGGGTCCCGACTCATCAATCTTCATACTGTTGAATTTATCGATTTCTTGTTGGGCACCATCTACTACCATTCTTACTTGCAAGCTTGTATTCATACCAGGATCCATCAGAGAAATCTCTAGGGATGCTCCAGTGAACTACCATGCCTGGGTATTTTTTCTATATGAAGTTATGGGATCACTTTCATTTCGTAACTCTTCTCGCCTCTTTTTCCTTTTTTCCTGCTCCAATTTTTTATACTAGTTGAAAGTTTATAGCTCTGTGTTCCTTGTGAAGACTTGTAATTTGTTTCAATTATCTTCCTCCTAACTTTATACATTTTTTAATTCTCTTGTGTCTTTGCAATTAGATTCAAGGAATTCTTCCCACTCTTCTTGCCTTTCTCACCAATTTGAGTTTGGAGGAGGGTTGGATAGAAGGGTTTGTTATTCAACAATGTCTTTAACTCCCTATCTTAATAGGAATTTATGAATAAATGATGAGACGATGCAAAGGAAATCATCGTGCAATTTGATATATAATTTAGTTTTTATAGTTTTGATTTCCTCTTTGTCTTCAATTGCTTGTTCTTCAATGTAATCTCTAATGATTCTTTTAAACCTCTCGTTCAAATTTTTTCTTCCTCTATTTATTATTTTTTGCATCAATTTTTCATCTAGAGTGAGTTTTCACATTAGGTGATTGACTGAGATATTGGTACAATGATTCTAGAATAGCTTCCAGGAATCCTTTGTGTGTGTTTTTAGAAGAACTATGTACATGTTTCTACGACCGTCGGTCGATTCCTCCTTGCATAGTTTTTTATATAATTGTTCATTTTGCACTCCATGCATTCGTGTATGTCTTCCAAGCTTAACATCTATGTGATTTTTGTTTTATACATGCTTGAGTTCATAACTGTTGGTAATGGAACCAATGTTGTAGTATGTGGGAAAGTAAGAGAAGCTACCAATAATTTCTTACATAGAGAAACATATACTACAATAATATATACAAGCACACATAGAGACACATGGAAGAATAAACAAGTATTGGGAGAACCATCAAATTTACTTTATTATATGGATAAAACAAACTTTATCTCTCTATTACATAGTCATATATATATGTGTGTGTGTCATACAGTTACTAGTTGGTTACAATTCTTAACTACATGGTCGATAGAATCTAATTATCTATTCGACCAAATTCTCTATTTGACTTATACATTCGACATGATTGGTCGATATACGATTTTAGTCGACATGGAAAACTAACCCCTACAAGAAGGAGACTCATAATTTGAAGGTAAATAGGAGTTGTAGTTTGTGTAAGGGGTAACTTTGGTCTTGTTACACTAGAGTCCCAAACAACCATCGGGTATTGGAATGATTCCCAGAACCAACTAATGCGGATGTGGAATTGGAGGTAGGGTTCTAATTAGATGGAAGAGTTGAAGAATTTGTATTAATTCCAAGTTAGATTGTGGTTTTGGTTTGGAGTTTGTGAAGAAAGTGACATGTGGTATTGACTAATTGTCATGGTGTTGAAAGTTGCCACTAACCCAAAAATTCCTTAAACTCCTATGAAATCCACACATATTGGATCATTTATAGATCAACAATGTGATTATTTTTTGTGGAAGAGATGACATATGGTTAACCTGGGCCTACAATAATATTTCCTATTGGATTATCCATAGATCAATCACATGACCTATTTTTGCTACAATGAAGTAGAGGGTGGGTTTAGTCATGAAGTAAATCATTAGGAGGCCATGCACACACACTCGATGGGCACAACAATGGAAGGTGCACCTCACACCAAAATTATTTTTAACCCTCAAAATTTTTCTCATTATCTAATTTTTGGATACCAATACTATGTTGAATTCATGAGGGGAAAGTAGAAGTAGTTTATCCAGTGGCCTACTAGTTCATAACCATTGGATATAGAATTTTGTATGTTAGCACCTTTCAGAAGACATCCATGAACAAGTGTAAATTAATTATTTAAATATAAAGATCACAACAAGCATGCAATTTTAAGTAAGGCTGAAAACATAAGTATTCACAAACTTTGCAATCGACCCTTTTATTCTTTGTTGTCTTGTCTTATGTGCTAAATGAGTTCTTTTTTCTTTTCTTTTTTGCAACAAAATAATTGAAAAATAGTATTTTGCACGATAATTAAATTTGTTGTACATAAAAGAATAAATGAATGATTACATACTTTTGATGCATATTTTTATTGATATAGCCCCTTTTGTGATGCAATTGTGTTCATTTATTTTACCACCTTCTTTCCCCTCATTTGTCCCTTGTATTTTTCAAAATCTCCCTGAAAAAATAAAACCTAGGAATCATTAGATATAAAAATTACGTAACTTTTCTACAAAATAAGATTCCAGTTTGTATAGTAAATGAGTACACATCGGTGTGTCAACAATATGTATACGCATTGGTCTATGAAAATAATGTGGTTGTGAAATCAAAAACATTTTATAAATTTTTGTATTCAGTTGGTGCTTTATAAATTATTAAAATCAGTGGTACCTATGTATTGTTTATTACGCATCACCAACCTGTAAACAAATTTAAAACATGATGGTTTCCATATAAAAAACAATACTGTTTCCATTTTAAAATCAATGGTGTTGTTTATAAGACAATGAACCACGATGCTTATCTGTGTACAATGTGTACCACAGACTGTGAAGGCATTTTTTTTAAATATTATTTCTAATTTAAATTAAGTGATGTTGTTGACATGAAAATATGCACTAATGCTTTGTCACCGTATAGTGCGCACCACGAACCGTGAAGGTGTTTAAAAAAAACAATTATGACAGAATTGTTTGGGATCCAATGCAACAAGTGGTTCCATTTCAATGGATAGCAAGCATCCCATATACAAGTGAATAAACCCTATAAAAAACTATTGCTAAAAAAAATCTTGTTTTGAAATATAGAGAGGGAAAACGAGAAAAATAGTAAGGAAATTAGGGCTTCCAATACCAAAGATAACTATGAAACCCTTTTTATTTTTGGGGGAATGCATTGAAAATTGCTTGAATCAAATAGGGGAAATATTAATATGATTAATAGAATGATATCATATACCTGATATTTCTCCTATCTAGATCCGTGTGTGACCTATGGTGATCCCCTTTGAATTTGGATCTTCAAAAAAAATCCACCCACTATAAAGTCTTTGCTGGTAAATGTCTCTTGAACAAATCTCCCCTCTAATTTTTTTCAAAAGAATGAAATAATGAATAAGCTTTTCATTTATAAACACATGTACATTTAGAAAAACTGAAATTCTCACTCATTTTTTCGTTGTATATTTCAGTGCATTGATGATAAACAAGTGTGTTGGTTCTTTTTTTTGTAACTTACTTTTTTGGTGCACTATATAGTATGTAGCACACCAGTACGGTGTGTACGTAGTGTTATCACCCCATAAATTATGGGAATCAACTGGTGACTGATATATTATCTGTATCTAGTATTTTTTGTTGACAAATGATTTTGCATTTTGCAAATAATTTGAAAAAGAAAAGAAAAAAGAGGAAAGGAAAAGAAAAGAAAAAAGAAAAAGAAAAAGAAAAGAGGGCATAAAAGAATTGAAATACAAGCCCCATGTAATAATAGTAACTTGGCCATACCTTTCAAGCATGGCCGAGTTCTTTTTAAATTTAATGTTGATAGGTTAGTGAATAAATCTGACTAGACTGTCTAATCCTGGTCAGATAGCCCTTAGGTTAGATTAGTGAATAAATCTGACTAGACTGTCTAATCCTGGTCAGATAGCCCTAAGGTAGAGTAATTTCTTAACCCAACAGTTTAATCTAGGTTAATTGTCCTAGGAAGATAGGTTAGCATGTCGGTTAGTTTCTTCATTGTTCCTTCCCAATAAATTCATCTTGATGAAAAATGTTGCACCATGTCTCAAATGCCTAAAAGGTGCTTGTTCGAAACCCTATGGTGGTGTCTTTTTGAAATTTGGGGGAAAAAACCCATAAAACACATGTATCCTAAGTTTTCCCGACACATGTTTCTCCGCTCCTGATCTATGCTCCATGCACTTTTCAACGATCCAGATCATGGCGCTCAGATCTACGGTGCAGAGAACATTCCATACTGCCCTGACTATTCTACCTTTAACCGGGGGGGGTCTGGAATCTATGATAGGATTTGCGCAGATCTAGACGGTCCAGAAACGAGCGCATTAATCCACGATTTAACTAACCTAACTGATTTAACTAACCTGTCTCCCGCACCCAACCGACCCCATTTTTTAATAAAACTACCATTTTCCCTTTTCATTCCCTATTCCTCCATCATGCCAGAAAAATACACCTCTTACTCCTCCATTACCTTCCCATCGCCTTCATCCATAGTCATTCGACCCCACTAACATCGTTTTATTACAGGTATTGTTACAGAGATGGTGCCAAAGCCAAGACTAGCAGAAGGAGAAGAAAACCATTTTCTTCCTCCTCCTATTGACCTGGACAAAATCACGTTGCTCGATAAAGATAGATTGATTTCAGATACCATTTGCGACTTTGATTTTTCATACCTCCAGTCATGGCTCCGGGAGGTGTTCCTGGACCAGAGCGATGAAATTGGACTCTGGGAGTCCAATTTTCCCCTGTATCTCTTTCCCCAAATCCACCATTTCCCTAAATTCACCCTCAAATGCCAAGCACATTATATTCCCGACCAGAGAGCCATCGTATCCTCATCCGGAGACACCCTGTTCTTCATCACTCCCGAAGACATCGACCAAATGATGCAAATTCCCCATGTAGACTCTGCAACTCCTCTCAACCTAGAAATCCTTACAGAGTTGTATCAAAAAATAACTTTTCCCCAGAGAGCTCAGATATTCGAACTCTTCCTTCCCACTTCTACTCAATTCCCTTCCACAAATCCCCCTTACCCATCATCCATGTTCTCCACCAAGGGAAACCAAGTCATTTCCTCCCTTTGTGCCCTGTTAGGTTACTATTCCGACCAGTGGGTAGATGAGCCCATCCTGGGTTTTCTATCCATTTTCTCAAATGATGAAAAACCCACAATGCAGTTTGATTACAACACTTTCTTGGCTGGCAATATTCACGAATAGTTCATGAATTTTGGCATAGAGGGCATGTTCAGATATTCTTCTATACTAGTGTACATGTTCCTGTACTTTCAAGTATATAAATTCAATTTCTCCATGCAGAAAATGGACGCAGATGGAAGGCCTCAGCCAGTCACAGCATCGATTTGTTTGCTTAAGAATAAATCCATAGAGTATAGCTTCAAGGCTTTCATTGACCTTTTCTATCACCCGGTGGTAAGCATGTTGAGCAACAGGCCTGAGCCATGAATAAACGACGAGGTCTAGAGAATTCTACATATCTCGGACAATGCAAAGACAGGGGACTGGTATCTGTATCAAAACCACACTGAGATCAGAGTTTTTGGGTGCGAATTGGAACCCTACAAGCTGCCAAAGTACGTGCCAGTAAGAATATTTGGATTAGAGTATATTAGACAGATCATGAATTTAGATGACATTCATTTTGTTTCATTAAAGAAAACGTAGTAGCTGTGCATCAAAGTGCAGATAGGCTCTTTCATTTGCAACATTCGTGGTGCCGGAGAAGAAGTGGACCAGATGCTGAGAGAGATGAAGTTTTTATTAAGCTTCCCATGGCACTATGATCCATGCGGGATCATTTCAGAAATGGAGGTGAAAAATAAAAACATCTCATATGTGCATGAGTCCAAGCCCGAGATCGAAAAATTTTCAAATCAGACGGTGTGGGTGCCTGACATCTTGATCGAAGTGGAACAACAAATTCCCCTGATCACTGTACCACACACTACTACACCACAGGTCAGATAAGAAAATAGGCCTCGACAAGAATCATCTCCACCTGTCATAGAGGTGTCATCCGAGGAGTTCCAATTACACAAAAAGAGGCCCAAGACAACCACAATTCCCGGTCCAACTGGAGAAATAGAAGTCCCACCTACCACAGGGGTCAAGTCTGTCATTCCACCTTTCGGTTCGAGCCAGAACAAGGCAATCACAACCGCAGTATCGAAGAAATCAATAGAATCCCCCCTGGACACTCAGCCGAGCAAGACCAGGCCCAAATTGAGCATCTTCGAGAAGTACAAGATGATTAAGAAAAAGAATCAGACTCTTACCAGTAGCACTTATGCTCAATTTCGAAAGAAAACATCAACTACACAACACAGGCTGATGTCTTCATTTGACATAGAAAAGGGCAGGATGCACATGGCCTACCTCCAAGCGCAAGTACTGGATCCCAAGGTGATCTCAGACTACAAGAGGGCCACCTTCGAATTCCAGGCGAAGGACATGCACCCAGCAAATCAGATGGATCTGCATAAATAGACAAGGGAGATGGTATTTCACACATTAGCACATGCTTCAGCTTCTGCAGCAAAGTTTCAGGTATCATTGAATAATGCTCAGACACAACTCAAACTGGAGAAGATATCATCTTTCGCAAAAGATAACAGAATCAAAACTCTAGAGGAGTTGGTCCTCAAGATCGGTTACGATCCTTCCAACATCAAAGCTACAGAAGAGATGATAAAGAAAAAGAATACAGACATCGCTTCCTTGAGGAAACAGTTGAAACTCCCGCCCACAGAGGACTCATAGGCTAAGGAGATAGCAGAGAAGGAAGGCGAGAAGGAAGAAATTCTCAAGCTGCTCATGGAGCAGAATGCACAGCTCAAAGAGATGGAGGCTGAGATGGAGAGATTACTAAAAGAGAAAGAGCAGCTGAAATCTATGGAAGCCATTCCATTGAATGCTATCCCAATATCAGGGACAAGCATAGCAGCAACGACAACAATCTCATCTGCAACACCAATGACACCACAAGAAGGGACAACTGACCTCGCAAAATCCATGGAAAAGATGAACCTTCAAGAAGCAGAAATCAGCAGGCTGAAGAAGGAAGTTGAGAACCTCCAGGAACTCAAAACTTCTTTCTAAACCAGTCTATCCAAAGAAAAGTAGGTAACTGAGCAGCTCAGGAAAGAACTAAAGAAGTTCCAAAAACAAACCATGGCAGGAAAGACTTTGGCTGAGGTCAAAGAAAATGTATGGACAAATATCACAAAGTCCATAAATGAGATATGGCCCATGATCCAAATTATGTTTGAACAGAATGAGTTGCTCCAAAGGAGAAAACAGACCATTGAGAAGATTAGAGTAGAATTGGGAGACATGCCAACACAAGAAAATGAGATCATCAGATTCCACAATTCCAAAACTAGAGAAGAGCTAGAAGAGATGAATATAGAAGACAGAACAGAGACAATCCTTGAGGTCAAAAGGGTTTTGACCAAGAGAGTATCAATGTTACAGCTTGAAGAGAAGGTTCAGGTAATGGAACAGGGGGTACAAAAGTTCTTCAATAATATTGATGCCCTCCAAAATAAAGGCCTACCTGGTCCGAAGGTCATTAATGATAAACTAATGACACTCCCAGATTACAAAAAGAGATTGTCTAAAGTGTCTAAGGACAGTTCAAAGTTCTCTGGCATACAAGGGAGCATCACCGACAAAGCATTCATGGATGCCCTGCAGTTGGACATTAGTATCCAACATGAGATTCAATACATATTCCTCACTAAGCCCACATTCGCTAAGTATATAGATATGGATGAAGTGTATCGAAGACTACTCAAAGTCACAGTGCCGAGTCATCTTATATGGGAGGAACTCTATGATCTACTTGATTAGAAAATGACCTATCTAGGCCCACTCACCTGTCCAGTCAGATGAAGTCGTGCAAAGGCTTCACAAACGGTCTACCCAGAATTTCCGCATGCAATTGCACCAAGTCATCAATCAGTTTGATTAGTTAAATCAGTTAGGCTAAAAATAGAATGAGCACGTCCTGATCAGTTATGACAGGAATGTTTGTAATTTGAATTATAAATACTTCACCTTTCGAAGTATTGAGGGTTGTTGATTCTCACACCCTGACGCTATCAGATTGTACTATTTTTGAAGAGATCGGCCATTAATAAAGAGGAGACACTTTTACAGGATTCTTGTGTGTATTCACTGGTGATGTTTACTTTCTAAGTTTAATGTTTTTCTTGCTTTGTGATCATATCGTGTTCTGAAACTAATCTTTAAGAGTAACGTATGTTGCAGGATTTATCTTAGATACCCTGTTTTCCAACTCTAGAGATTTTTATGTTTATCTTCTGAGGTTTTCAATTAAGAAATTCTTAACTGCTTCTTAGTTGAATTTATCTTTCTTATCTTTTGTTCTGTCCATCACTTAAGCTACTAAAGATCTAGTGAGTATATTATCTCACCCTGTGGAAGTCTTCTTTTCTCGTTTTTGGTTGTATTTCATATTTAATTAAATACAGACCCCATAGCCCAATGGATGTGTAGACTATCTCAACCAATTTACAGAACAAATTCAACAACAAAACCTACAGTTTTCTTTAACTAGCCTAATATCTAAATTAAAAAGAAAGTTAAATCATATAGAGAGATCCCTCTTTGAAGATGGAAGGGCTAGATCCCAGTTTTAAAAGCGGTTGGATAAAGTTACCTTTGTAGATTTCTTCTTTTTCAACCTCTAGGAAATTTACCGAGTGCTAACATAATGGGGACTCCACTGGGGACGAACTAAAAAATTGATAATTTCATATTTTCTTTCCCTTAAAAAGAAAGTTCCAGTTTGAGAAGAAAGTAATGCTTAGAGGTTGATTAAATCTGTACATATTATTTTCAGATTCGGAAAATTAAAAAAAAAAAAAGTACATATATAAAAAACAAAAAGAGTTCTGGCTCCCAAGAAAGTTGACACTCGATCTCATCCAGACCCAGAACCCTCAACAACGATAGATAACCCCGAGCAGTTGCTTAGGCGAAAGACCTTAGCTGTCAGTTCAGTGAGTCATATTCCCCTTCATAAGTCTCTTTCCTTTTCAGAGCAATCTGCTGCCTCTCAAAGTCTTGAGCTCGATACTTTTCCACAGCGAAGTTTGGTTAGAACCCGGTCTAATAGTTTTATGACTGAGATCATCTTTGACCCAACTGCGTTGCAACCTCGAACCCCCGAAGTTTTGTCTCCCACGACTAAACCTCAAATCACTCTCTCAGTACTATCCAATCCCTCCGCGTCATCATCTTCGTCTTCGGTCGCTACCTCGCCAATCATCCAGGTTGTCATTCCACCTCCTCCACCCATCATGGCAGCTTGCTATGCCCCTTTGGTCTTGGCTGCACTACTACATGCCATGCCCCAATATTATCAAACAAGACTTCCACATTTTGACACAACAGGACCTTTAAATGCCCAACAACATGTTGACAAAATGAATGACTATTTTGATTTGCAAGAAGTTGATGAAGTTGACGTCCAGATGAGATTGTTCACCCAAAGTCTGACAGGAGATGTCAAGAAATGGTTCAAAGCATTACCCGCCACCTCAGTCCCTGACCTTGTCACGTTCGAAAAAGTTTTCTTGACAGATGGGAGGTAAAGAAAAACCCTCTCTAGATATTGTCAGAATATGAGACTATAAGAAGAAATCAAGGTGAGACAGTACAGGATTACTGCACCCATTTTAATAACCTGTATAATGCAATTCCAGCTGAAATTAAGCCTCCACAGGGGTTGGCATTGATAAAATTACTTGATGGCTTTGATGCGGATATGTCATACCAATTAAGAGAAAGAAACTCTACCACCTTAGCAGACATGCAGAAAAGTGCTATAAGTGTGGAGGCCAATCTATTGGCAAAAAGGGCCCGTCAGAGGTCAAAAAGGAGAGTCATGATCAAAGAAGAACCTTCCACATCGACCACAGATTCCAAATTGGATTCTTTGACCAGAGCAGTGGAAGTAATGATGGAAAGACTTACTTTGTCAGACAGAAATTCTCCAAGAGAAAACCCACCAGCTCCCCAAGTTCGGAACCCCAACTTTAGGAGAAACCCTCCTCAAATTAGACAGAGAGACCCTATGCTAATGAAGGGGGGGAAGTGATTGAGGAATTGGAGGACACTCATATCAACCTCATGGGCATTCATGACAACGAGGCTATTTTCCTTACTCAAGAAGAGAAGGAACTCTTCCTTCTCAATCAAACCGAATTAAGTGAGGAAGCTGAAGATACAGAACAACGGGCCTTTGAAAATGCTATTTTGGAGGTGCATCGTCAGTACAATCTGCAGAGTAAGAAGAATGAAGGGAACTCCCCAAAAAAGACGACTGAAACACAGAAGGTAGTCCATACCAAGAATACCCCTGAGCCATCTGTCGAGAAAACTCTGGAGAAAACTACTGCAGAGAAAACCACTGCAGCAAAGACTACTGCTGAGAAGACTCCCGAGAAGAATAATGCTAATTCTCCCATGAAGAAAAAAATCACCATTATGAAAAGTCCATCACAGCCCGAGGTTTCACCTATTAATCCACCTAGTACTTCTGAGCAGAAGAATATGGTGGACAAATCAGAATTGATGAGTCTAGGAAGAGCTCCTACACCCTTTAGCCTTGAGGGGGAATTGGCAAAAATAAAAATTCCCATCCCACTTACAGAGTTTATGAACAGTGGCGGGTATCGTTCACAAGTGATTAAAGCACTGGCTATTGAACCTGACATAGGCACAAAGGCTTTAACCATTGGATCAGCAAGTCATTCAGACACTGTGAAGCTTACTGATGATAGACCCAAGCTTCTTTTTGGACTTGAAGTAGATGGTCAGGATGATACTGGTGAGGTCACTCCTTTTTACATTAGTCTGAACATACACGACTTGATTTTTCATAATGCTATGTTGGATTTGGGTGCCTCCCACAATTTGATGCCCAAAGCAGTAATGGAAAAACTAGGACTCGAGGTCACCAGACCATACAAGGATTTACACTCATTTGACTCCAGCAAAGTTAAATGTATTGGTTTAATCAAGGACCTATGCATCACCTTAGTTCAGATTCCTGCGAAGAGCATGGTAATGGATGTGGTGGTTGCAGACATCCCACCGAAGTATGGAATGTTGCTATCCCGGTCTTGGGGGGCTAAGCTGAAAGGAACCCTACAGCTGGATATGTCTTATGCTACTATCCCAGTGTTTGGGCAACAGAGGAAGCTATACAAAGAAACCTTGATGAAGTACATGGTCAATAGCCTAGATAAACCTCACAATTACCCTCTCTATTCTACACATTCCAATTTAGATTCGTTCATCTTTTACACTGATGGTGACACAAAACAACAATATACTATGTTGATGGAAGACACATCTAGTCGAGATGAAGGCCCAGAAATCCGTGAGTTAGCAATGATGAAGAACGTGATAACTGAAGAGTTACCTGCTGATTACTGGACCATGGATTTCGACGGAGCTGTGAGAAAAGAAGGAGCAGGAGCAGGGGTCTGGTTGCATAATCACAGAAACAGGTATTCAGAAAACCATTCTTAGAAACTAAATTTCAAATGTACCAACAATATTACTGAGTATGAAGCATTGATGCTCAGCCTGAATATTTTGAAAAAATTTGGTGCTAAACAGATAATGGTAAGAGGTGACTCTGAATTAATAATCAAACAAGTCAAAGGTGAGTACGCTGCGAAACACCCACGTCTTAGAGCTTATAGGAATGTTGTTCTTGATGCTTTAAGGTGTTTTAATGAGGTTGACTTGTAGGTAATGCCAAGAGGATAGAATATTATGGCCGATGGATTGGCTACATCAACAGCCACCTATAAAATTCCTTTCCGCCCAACTCGCCCATATACTGTTGAGGTGAAATGTAGACCAACAGTTCTCAACAATATCAGGTACTGGCAAGTGTTTGGTAATGATGATCAGATAGAGGATTTTCTGCAATGCAAGAATGATTTTGAATGTACAAATATAGATTTAGAAAATGAAGATGAAAATGTAAATAATTCTGATTTCGAAACTGATAGTGTAAATATTGTAGATTTAGAAGAATTAGTCGAGGATGAATTAGATGTTGATGTTTTACAGTTGAAAGGCAATATTTTTCCTAGAGGTCTTGTCCCTTTAGAATACTTGTTTGATAGTGACGATGTAGCCAAAAAACCAAAAATAGAAGACCATGGACAAGAGGTAGAAGACTGTAATATAGGGACTGAAGAGAAACCTAGGATGGTCAAACTGTCAAAATCATTACCCCCAGAACAAAAGCTTAAATACATTGAGTTTTTTAAAGAATATTTGGATGTTTTTGCCTGGGGCTATGAATATTTGAAATCCTATGATACTAGCATCATACAACACAGGATTCCAATCAAGGAAGACCAAAAACCATTTAGGAAGAAACTTAGGAGGATAAATCCCAAGTTGCTCCCTCTGATAGAAAAGGAAATCAAGAAAATGTATGATGCCAAGATCATAGTTCCGTTGCTTTTCTCCAAGTAGGTCTCTAATTTGGTCCCTACACGTAAGAAAACCGGGGAAATCAGACTCTGCATAGATTTCCAAAATCTGAATAAAGTATCCCTGAAAGATAATTACCCCTTGCCGAAAATGGACCACATCCTGCAAAGGGTTGTCGGGTCCAGTCGGATATCTCTGTTGGATGGTTTCTCGGGCTACAACCAGGTCCTAGTTCACCCAGATGACCAAGATAAAACCACTTTCACCACACCATGGGGCACTTTCATGTATGTGAAGATGCCTTTTGGTCTTATGAACGCAGGAGCCACATTCCAGAGGGAAATGGATATCCCCTTCATGGAAGAGTCGGGAAAGTTTCTTGTTGTCTATTTGGATGATGTGACCGTGTTTTCTCAATCTGATGGTGAACATCTAAGGCACCTCCGACGAGTTTTCGAGAAATGTAGAAGATTTGGGATTTCCTTGAATCCTAAGAAGTGTCTTTTTGGGTTAGAAGAAGGCAAACTACTGGGACATATCATATCAAAGGAAGGAATCAAAATAGACCCTAGCAGAATAGAGGCCATACTAAAATTAGAACACCCAAGAAACCTCAAGGAACTTCAGTCTTTTATCAGAAGAATTAACTTTCTACGAAGATTCATTCCAAATCTGGTCGAGCTCCTAAGAAACATTACAAACATGCTTAGAAAAGACGTAAAAATAAAGTGGGATTCTGAGTCTAGACAGTCCTTTGAACAAATTAAATAGGCCCTTACAGAAGCTCCTGTCTTAATCAGTCTGGATTATACTAAGGATTTTTATCTTTTTTCTTTTTCTTCCGAACATACTATAGCAGCGGTATTATTACAAAATAACAACGAAGGGTATGAACAACCCATACCTTTCTTTAGTAAAGCACTGAGAGACGTTGCTCTGAACTACAAGATAATGGAGAAATAGGCTTTTACCTTGGTCAAATCCATAAAAGACTTTAGAGTCTACATTCTTAATTCACATACAATAGCATATGTTCTGAATGCAGTGGTAAAAGATATTTTGACACAAGACAACCCTGATGGAAGAAGGTTCAAATGGATTGTTGCTATTTTAGAATACGATATAGAGATTAAGCCAACAAAACTAATAAAAGGTCAAGGCCTTGCTAAATTAATGGCTGAATCAAACTTCCATGCTCTTGACATAAATTTTCTAGATGTGGCAGATGAACAGGGAGAGATGGCGACTCCAAACGTAAGAGAGGTATTTCTAAACTCTCCATAGTACGCGGACCTTATTTTCATTTTGCAAAATTTACAAGCTCCCCCTGGTTTGACTAAGACCAAAGCTAGATTTTTGAAGTTGAAAGCTCTGAAATTCTATATTCTAGAAGGAAATTTGTATTGGAAATATCCTACTGGCATTTTGTTAAATTGTTTATTAAAAGATGAAGCTGATAAAGTTTTACAAGAGTTTCATGCACGAGAATGTGGTGGCCATTTGAACTGGAAGGTCACAGCCAAAAAAATTCTCAGAGTTGGATTCTATTGGCCCACTTTGTTCGCCGATGTGCATCAAAAGGTAATAGCATGTCACCAGTGTCAACTATTTGAAGGCAAAAGGAAACTCCTTCCTCTACCTCTGAAACCAATTTTAGTTGAGGCCCCTTTCCAGCAATGGGGGCTCGACTTCATTGGAGAAATACATCCCCCTTCTTCAGGACAACACAGGTGGATTCTTACTGCCACTGATTACTTTACTAAGTGGATCGAGGCAGTACCAAGAAGGAAAGCCACTGACTCTGTTATCATTAAATTCCTTGAAAATAATATTTTGTCTCATTTTGGTTGTCCTAGAAAGATTATAACTGACAATGCAACTGCCTTTCGGTCAAAGAAGCTCATAGATTTCTGCAACCAGTACCATATTGGTTTGGGGCATTCCACAGCCTACTACCCCCAGGGGAATGGGTTGGAAGAATCTTCAAACAAAACCTTGGTAAATATTATCAAGAAAACATTGCAGGAAAATAAGAAATCATGGCACAACAAACTGGTTTTTGCTTTATGGGATGACAGGTTGACCACCAAAAGGTCAATTGGTATGCACCATACCAGCTGGTCTATGGTACAGAGGTAGTTTTTCCCACTTCTTTAGGAGTCTCTGTAATGAAGTCGCTTCAAGAGGTACAAGCTGAGCCAAATGACTCACAGAGAAGGATCAACCAGATGATTCATTTAAAGCAAACTAGAGAAGAGGTTTTTGACAAGACTCAGGTAGTCCAAGGAAACATCAAGAAAATCTTTGATAAACGAACCAAGGAAGATAATTTCGAGTTAGGATATTTGGTGCTGAAATGGGATGCCAGAAATGAAGACAAGGGAAAGCATGGAAAATTTGAGCATCTGTGGACAGGTCCATACATGATCCAAGCTTTCAGAGGAAACAATGTTTTTATGCTAAACAACATTGATGGGTCAGATCTGCCAGGAGCACCTGTGAAGTGAGATCGGAAGAG